>WAAE01011996.1:0-155838 GCA_013400495.1 Nicator chloris | reverse complement strand
TCCCCGAGACCCCTTCCTCACACACGCCCCGGCACCGCCCTCCCGTCCCGTCGGTGCCCGCGGTACCTGTGCCCGGTGCCGACATGGGCCCGCCCGGCGTCGCCGCCGCCGCCGCCTCCTCCGCCCCTCCGAGGCCCCCGAGCGCTTCTCCCCTCACCGCGACCGGGCCGCCTCGGCGCTGCCTGACCCACGGCGCCGCCCCGACCGAGCCCGCCGCGCCCGCCCCGCCACGCCCGGGCGCGTGGGGAGGAGCGGCGCCGCTTCACGGCGGCAGAGCCGCGGCTGCGGGCGGCGCGGAGCGGCGCTTCTCGAGGGGCGGGGGTTAGGCAGCGCGGAGGGCAGCCCCGCGCGGGGTCCTGGCCGCGGACGGGTTACCGGGAGTGCGGAGGCGGAAGGGGAAGANAAGAGTCACACCGTGTACCTGAGAGTGTTACCCAAACACTTCTTGAACTCTGTCAGGCTCGGTGCTATTACCACTTCCCTGAGGAGCCTGTTCCAGTGCCCAACTGCCCTCTGGGTGAAGAACCTTTTCCTGATATCCCACCTAAACCTCCCCTGACACAACTTCAGGCCACTGACACATCCTCCGGCCGGCCGGCCTGCCGAACAGCCAGGCACTTTTACTTTCGGTTCTATACCTCTCGGAGAGAGTGTTTTGCTGCCAGACTTGCAGGAAGGCGCTTTCCACCGTGAAACAGAGGCCTATAGACAAGGCATTAAATATAAAAAGACTCTTTCCCTACCACCCCAATCCCCGCTCGCAGCTCTTCCGCAGCCCGGGCCCTTTCCCGGATGGGACCAGCAACTCGGGACCAGCAGCT
The DNA here is from genome assembly GCA_013400495.1 of Nicator chloris. Taxonomy (NCBI): domain Eukaryota; kingdom Metazoa; phylum Chordata; class Aves; order Passeriformes; family Pycnonotidae; genus Nicator; species Nicator chloris. The sequence goes on along the minus strand of WAAE01011996.1, from coordinate 155,017 downwards.
TCCGGTCCTCCCGGCCTCCCTCTCCCCGTGCTCTCAGGCACCGCCACCCGAGCCTTCCCTACTCCGAGCCCCACGGCCCCTCCGCCTCCGGAAGCCCCCTCCCCATGCCCCCGCCAGNCGCGGCTGCGGGCGGCGCGGAGCGGCGCTTCTCGAGGGGCGGGGGTTAGGCAGCGCGGAGGGCAGCCCCGCGCGGGGTCCTGGCCGCGGACGGGTTACCGGGAGTGCGGAGGCGGAAGGGGAAGAGGAACGGGAATGAGAATGGGAATGGAAGAGGAAAAGGGTTCGGCCCCGCGTCCCTCACAGCGGCGGGAAAGGGGGAAATAGCCTCTGAATGTCGCTTCCTTGGTGGCCCCAGCGCATCACTCGGCTTGTGGCCCCGGGTGACGTCACTGCAGTGACGTGTCTGTGCCCTCCAGGCGTCACGACAGCCGTCATGTCGCGGGTGGGGCCCTCAGGTGTCACCGTGATAAAACATTGGGGTGACAGTGTCTGAACACCAAGTTACTGCCTAAGGGGTGGTTTAGTGGGCGTCCGTTACTGTGCCCGGTTCTGGGCTCCTCGGTACCAGGGAGACACAGAACTGCTGCAGAGGGTCCAGCGGAGCCACAGAGATGAGCAGGCCTCTGGAGCATCTTTCCTGTGAGGAGAGACTGCGGGAGATGGGCCTGTGCAGTTTGGAGAAGAGAAGGCTGAGGGGATTTCATGAATGCAAATAAATGCATCCAAGGCAGGTGCCAAGAGGATGGTGCCAGGCTCATCTCAGTGGTGCTGAGCAACAAAGCAATTGCTATAAATTACAACATAAGAGATTCCACTTCAACTGAGGAAGAACTTCTTTCCATTGAGGGTGGCAAAGCCCTGGGACAGGCTGCTCTCCCTCTGTGGAGACATTCACAACCCACCTGGATGTGTTCCTGTGTCACCTGCTCCAGGTGATCCTGCATTGGTAGGGGGATTGGACTGGATCAGCTCCAGAGGTCCCTTCCAAACCCACCCATTCTGTCATTCTGCAATTCTGTCACTGGGTGTGTTTTCTAGTCTGAATTTGGTCTCTCTGCCCTCCTGCCCAGTCACTGTTCTCACCTGAACATCTGAGGATATTTTACAGTGGTGAATTTAGTGGCACAATTTGTTGGAAACATTCCTGGGTTTGTTGAAAACAGTCTCTGCCTGCTCGTCTGGGCATGGCATCACCTCTTGGGCAACTCTAAAGCTGCCTAAGCTGGAAAAAGCTGGCACAGCCCAGAGCTGCAGAGTGAGAATGTGGTGTTTATTTTACATTTTGAATCCAGGTTCTGACAGAAGCTTTTTCTTTAGGTTGGGAATGCCTTTACACCCCTCTGGGCTTAGAAAAAGCCTTCAGCAATATTGGACTGTGACAGCAGGCGCAGGCCTGCTGATATAATGAGATTATTCAGCCGTTTAAATTGCTTTTTATTCAGAGGCAAGAGTTGGCCCCAACAGAAGACACTGTTTACTGATGCAGAGCTTTAAGTGTGTTCTGCCAACTTGTACAGGACTAGACAGGTTGTGTGTTGGTTTTTTTCTCCAGGGAAGAGCTCCCTGCTGCAGCTATGCCTAAAAATCTCTTTCTGGACAAGTTTGAAAGGATGGAGTCGTGATTGTTAGTGGCACACATCATTCACATGTCCCTGCTCACAAAGATCTCATTTCCTTGCCAAAATATCTTAAACTACCAAGTTGATTAAACTGATTCACTGGAGTGGAGAAGATCCATGGCAGAACACAGTAAAAAAAGGGGAGAGAAAAATCCATGTTAGTGTTGGCACTTTATTTTCCAAAGGCTCCAATCCTTTGGCCTGTCAATGGCTGCCTTTGCATTACTCTTGTTAGGGGGAATTGAGTTATACTTGGGTTAAGTATCAGTGGCACTGGCATTACATCAAGAGATGTTGGCTTATTTTCTTTTGAAGCACAATGTTGCTGCCCTTTCTAACATGAATAAAAAGCACGATCACTATGGTTTTGAAAGGAAAGCAAAAGCTCCTTCTGTGTTTATACCACTCTCCCAGATCTACAAATATCTTGGAGCTCTCTCTTGTAAAAGCCATGCAAGCAAATCTTGTTTTACCTTTGGTACCTCAGAAAACTGTTCCTCCTAAAGAACCTGTTTCATTTGTGCACATACTAATCAAGCTTTTGTACTGATTTACCAAAACCAAAACCAGGTAGATGTGGTTTCCTGGATCAGACATAAAGCATGTCTTTTTTTTTTTTAAATTTCTGAAGCTCTTCTTCCCAAATTTTTTTATATGTTTCCTCAATTACTGGCACCAAACTTGCACACAGTATTCAAATTGTGCCAAATACTGGCCTAACGTAGAATCTGTAGGTGTCCTCTATATTTCCTTGCAACCAAATCCAGCAAATTCTTTTCTGGGTGAGCAGATAATCACATAATTTTTTTAGATGCATCTGCTTTTTTCTCATGATATTTGGAGACTATTTATAGCGACTGTTTCCTGGAAAGGAGCTACATTTTAGAGCACATACTCTTTCAATGTGTGCAAGCTTTCACCTCATCCTGTTGAAATAAGTCATGTTTGCTTATCTCCATCTTGACTCTGAGATTCAAGGTAACATCTCTTCACCACTTACCTCCACCTGACAAACTTCATCAGCACTCAAGGTGTGGGCAGCTTTTTTGGGTTGATCTAACTACTAAAGTGGCAAGGGGGATAATTCCTTTAGAAATATTCCCAGTGCTGCTGATTTTCTACTCTATTCTTCTATTCTTCTGAATCCTATTCTACTGTCAGGTAGTCAGACACTTATTATTTAGTATATACAGCCTTGGTTTTGGAACATTTCTAGTGTTTTTAGTGAGAACATCATGTACTACTGAATGAACCTCTCACTGGAGCCTTCTCTAGGACAGGCTTTGTGCCAGAAGAGCCAGGCTGGGAGAGTCACTTTGCCTATGCCTTCAGCAGTGGTGTTTCTGCTGGCACAGGTACCACCTTCTCACATTTAGACATGAACCAAAGTTAACAAAACCTTTCCTGACCTAGATATAGCTTCAGCAATGCTTTTGCCACTTGTAATCGTGTCCTACTCAAGATGATTATGTTGGCAAATCTGCAAAGTGCTTTAAATCTTTATTAACTGGATTTTGATTCACATAAAACCCCTAACAAGTTGCCTTGATGAGATATATATTTCATAAACACCACTTTATTAAACCTTTATTAGGTGAACTTATATATACAAATATTCAATTAGTTCTCTGAGATCCACATTGTGTAACTGAAACATCTCATTGGAGAAACTGGAAAAAATTTAATGTTCAAACCTATTCCTATCAGTGCTAATTGGGGAATATTCAACAAACTGCTTATTTGATTCAAAGCAAAACCACATTGATATCTGCTGTTTGACTGGTATTTGCTTAAGAACTGTGGAAAAGTATTTCATCATCCTGCAATCTGCCTGCAACATTTGTCTTTTTCCCGAAGCACAGAATGGAATTACTGAACTATATCAATGTTTTCTCTCTCTCCACTCTCAGCTTCAAAAAAATCACATAATCTTGCAGCCTTATTTTTAAGGTTCCTTCATTCTAATTGAAAAAATGAATATTCACAGCCACATTTCTACTACACTTTACTGTAGTGGACACATGTCCTTCTGTCGCTGTACCCTTTTGTCCTCCTTGCAGCATTAAAGGTAATATATTTTTATTTTTTTCTCCCAAATTGGCTTTTATAAATATGCATAAATCCAACCATACAGGCCTCAAGGAACACAAGTGACCCCTCTGCAGAACTGTGAATATCATAAAATCCCAGACCAACTGGGGTGTCAGAATTGATTCAGTTCTGAAATCCAGTTCCACCTGTTCCAAAGGCAAATACCATAGTTTGATTTCGACAAAAAATACTCTTTGATTTCCTCATTGTGAAGGCAACAGGAGCACAACCAAGCCTGCAGAACTTGCCAGTACCCCAGGCCTGCATTCACACAAAGTTTACAGAATCACAGAAAAGTTGAGATTGGAAGGTACATTTAAGGGTCATCTAGTGCAACCCCCTGCCACGGGCAGGGACACCTTCCACTATTCCAGGCTGATCAGAGCTTCATCCAACCTGTCCTTGGGCAAGTCCACAGGTGGGGCACCCACAGCTTCCCTGCACAACCTGTTGTGGTACCTTACCACGCTCACGGCAAAGAACATCCTCCTAATACCTAATCTAAACCTATATTCTCTTGGTTTGAAGCCATTCCTCCTTGTGGCACTACATGCTATTATAAAAAATGCGTCTCCATCTTTTCTTGCAGGCTCCCTTCAGGTACTAGAAGGCTAGAGTTAAGTCACCCGGAAGCCTTCTCTTCTGCAGGCTGAAGAACCCAATTCTCTCAGCCTTTCCTCATAGGAATGGTGCTTCATCTCTCTAATCATCTCAGTGGCCTCCTCTGGATTCACTCTAACAGGTCCATGTCCCTCCTATGCTGAGGACCCCAGAGCTGGATACAGCACTGCAGTTGGGGTCGCACCCGAGTAGAGTTGGAAGGGACCTCTGGAGATGATCCAGTCCAACCTCCCTGCCAAGGCAGGGTCACCTGGAGCAGGTGACACAGGAACACATCCAGGTGGGTTGTGACTGTCTCCGGAGAGGGGGACTCCACAACATCCCCGAGCAGCCTGTCACAGTGCCACTGTCAACAAAAAGTTCTTCCTCATGTTGAGGTGGAACTTCTTCCATTTTATTTTACGGCCACTGCTCCTGGTCCTGTCGCTGGGCACTTCTGAAAAGAGTCTGGCACCAACTTCTTGGCACCCACCTTTGAGACATTTGTATGCATTCATGAAATCTCCTCTCAGTCTTCTCCAGAATTCAGGCCCAGCTCCCGCAGTCTCTCCTCACAGGAGAGATGCTCCAGAGCCCTCCTCATCTCTGTGGCCTCAGCTAGACCCTCTGCAGTAGCTCCTTTGTCTCCCTTGTACTGAGGAGCCCAGAACAGGGCACAGCACTCCAGATTGCCTCGCTGGAGCCCAGAACATCGTCCGCCGTCTGGTTGCGTTCGGCACTGCAGGAGCCCCAGAGGGCCCCCGCTGCGAGTGCCGCCCCCGGGGCTGGGGCTGGGGCGGGTCCGGGGGCGGTGGCGGGGGCAGCGCGGCCATGGCCATGGCGGCCCTGGCGGGGGTTCGGGCCGTGCGCTGCGCGCTCTGCCGAGGCGGCCCGAGGCGCTGGTACCGCACCGAGCGCGGCGTCTACGGCTACAAACCGCGGAAGGCGGCGGGCGGGCGGGCGGAGGAGCAGCGCGGCGCCGGCAAAGCAGGTCGGACACCCCCGGGGCCGCGCCGGGCAGAGGGAGCGCGGCGGGGGCTGCTCCGGAGCGGGGCCCCGGCACGGAGCGGGCGCTCTGAGGCGTTGCGTGTGTTGTTCCCGGCGGGGCAAAGCGCGGAGCAGACCCGCTCCGAGAGCTCTTGGCTGTGGTTTCTGCAAGCCTGGCGTGCCTGGCCCCGCTCCACGGGCTGAAGCGGCTGTGAGAGCACCACCGACTGCTGAAGTTCCTCAGCGATGGGCTCTCGGAGAGTTCTGCTGCACATGAAGTACCTCTGTCACGCGCCTGTCATTTTCCTTTTCTATCGTGGTGCTTGAACTAGACGAACTGAGGGTGGTGAGACACTGAACAGGTTGTCCAGGGAGGTTGTGGATGCCCCAGCCCTGACGGTGTTCAAAGCCAAATGGGATAAAACTTTGAGCAGCCTGGTTTAGTGGGGGGTGTCCCTGCCCACGGCAGGAGGGTTGGGACGGGATGGTCTATAAGGTCCCTTCCAACCCTTTAACATTCTAGGATTCTAGAAATTCTAGGTTCACATTCTAGAAATGGGATTTCAAGCAGAAAACTCTTCTAGGTAGGAGTGTGGTCCTTGCTTTAACTTTATTCTGGCGACTCTGGTAGAAATTAAACCCTTTGCCCAGAAGCCGGAGTGAAAGCAGTTTGTAGCTCCTGGACACCGAGGCCAGTCACAAAGTAGCCTCCTTGTTAATGATTAACATATTTTTATGTAACATTTTAAAAATTGCTTTAAAGGCCTCCTTGCTGAGAGTATTGTGGGCAGTGTTAGCTTTAAGTCTGAGTTATGTCCCTCTGTTGTAGAATCCAGTAGAGAAAAGGGCCTGTTTTGAATGGGCTGACTGTGATTGTAATGGCTGGAGCAGAGTGTCAGCAATAGAAATATAAGTGTCAGAGAAATAACCTTGTGATATGGTCTGAGAATTGCATTGTTTTAAAAACAAAAACCTTCAGACCTGACTACTGTCAGTGCTGCATTTTTACCAGAATGAAAAACCTCTCTACATTAGGAATGCTTTATAAGCTGGTTCATGCCATTAATTTGTAGCAGGTTGTGCTTGCAGTATGTTTTATTGTTTCCAGTTTATCAGCCTGGTCTGTGGCTGTGCTCAGTGACAGTAACGCGTGTGACCTCTCAGCTGGTCAAATTCTGCCCATGTCAATAATTTTTACCACATTTGGCTCAGCACATGCTCTTGGCTCCTGCAGACAGACTTTGGTTTTTTTGAAGTCACGAGAGCCTTAATTATTGTTAGGACCCAATCTTCCTGTCATTCTAGCAAGGAACAAGGAAACATAAGTGATAGGACTGAGTTGGCTTAGGAAATAAGACTATACACGGTAATGTGCTGATCTTGACTTGGGCATACCTGTTTGTAGTGGTTTTGGTTTGCCACTGTTGTAAAGAGATTTGAAGCAAAATGAAGTAGCTTTGCATATGTTTATAGGAGCCTAACTAATGGGGGGAACTGTGGGGGAAATCTAGAGTGTACTTGCTTGGAAGTTGGATGGGGAAGCAGATTCAGCAGTTTGCTGATGGGAGCTGTTGTGGGGTAATAAGGTAGAAACAACTGCATAGAAAAGCTGTCTTTCCAGCCAGAACCAGGAGACAAAACATTCCTGTGGTGATGCTGTAAGTGGATTTAATCTGACCATGTGTATGATACTGTTGTGCTTTCTTTTTGGTTTTAGTTGACCATGCTCTTGCTCGTTTAATAACTGCCTATGCTGAACATGGCCACAAAGCAGCCAAAATAAACCCACTGTTTGCCGGCCGAGCTGTTATGAACATGGTACCTGAAATCCAAGAGTTGGCTGAAGTTCTTCAGGGTCCTCTTGTTACTACAGGTGAGTCCACAGCCTTATCACAGCAAATTCTCTTCATGGGTGGTTTATTGAGGGGCTGTGGCCTCTGTGGAAGAGTCAGATACTGAGTGGTGGGTCAGTCAGTGATGAAAACTGTTGGACAGAAAATTGTCAACTTCAGCATACATATGTCTGTTGTAGAAATCATAGTGCAGTGAGAGGCTGCCTTCTAGCATCTTTAGAAACCATGACAATTTGTCCTTGTTCTTACAACTGCTGAGGTTAAACATTAATTTCTTGTGTTACTGTAAGATTCTATGATTTCCCATAGTACTTAACACTGTAGTGAAGGTTTGAAAGTACAGGGGCAGAAGTCAAGAATTGTATTTTTTTGACTCTCTTAGAGCCTTGCTGTGACCTTAAACAAAGGAGAGGGGATCTCTCTCATTGCTTTATTTTCTCCAAAACAGGCCTTAGTGCTTCCCCATCCTCCCCAAAGTGACTAATAACATTGATTTCTCACCAGGACTTATAAACATGGGAAAAGAGGAGGCTTCTGTAGAAGATGTGATGGCTTATCTTGACCACATATACTGCGGGCATATTTCCATAGAAACAAGCCAGCTTCCAACTTTGGAGGAGAGAGAATGGTTTGCTAAAAGATTTGAAGAGCTAAAGCAAGAAGCATTTACACCTGAAGAGAAAAAGCACTTGTGCAAACTGATGCTGGAGTCCCAGGTACTTTGTTCCCTGTTACTGGATTGTAATAGTCATGGAGTCTGTCATGGATCCTTTACTATTCTGAACATGATCCATGCAGAAAAAGAACAATGACTGTCCTGAAAGGCTTTGACAGTGTGCAGGAGAAAGAAGTACAAGGTTTTGTCTGAAGCAGTGCAATGCAGGAATCTCATTGGAGTTTGTTGCTGGATTTACTTACCAGCCAATACTGAATAATGATGCTAGAAACCCATGAATAATCAGTCTTCCAAAGTGAGATACTCTTAGATTAGTGGTCTGGCAGCTCATGTTAAATGTTACTGATGGGAGCACAATGTTGAGCAGAGCTCTGTGAAATCTTGTGCTCTGGCTTAGCCGTTCTGTGTTTTCCTCTCACCCTCATGCTGATCTGTTTTACTGTCCTTAAAGTATGCTGTTCCTTGGGGTTTTGGAAGAACAAATCAGAGTTGGACTGAGGTGTTATCATATAGCACTGGCAGATATGATGCTTTTCAGTAAGGAACCTTTGTTCAATGCAGTCTATAAGGAAGTGAAATATTTATGCACTTTTGAAATGTATAGAGAAAACTTATTCCAATACTTCTGTACTGTGAAAAGTTTTAATTTTTTTCCCCTTTTCTTCCCATGTTATCCAGAAGGATTGAAAGGTAGAAGAGCAGGATCTGTGAAGGTTGGAAAGGTAGAAGAGCAGGATCTGTGAAAGTGTCCCTGTTTCCAGTTTTCCAAGTGGAAGGAGTGTTAAATGTAATATTTACCAATGACTAAACGGAAGTATATGGCCCACTTTGTATTTTTTGTCTCCTCTTTGGCAGTTAGAGGAATTTGGTGGTGACACAGGAGGTTGATATTGGGATCCTGATGTGCTCTACTTTAATTTCAGTATGACCAGAACTGTACTAAGAGTATAGAATTTAACCCTGACAGAAAAAACATGCTTTTATATGTGATTAGTTCTGTGTACATTATTCCTCAGAACTGAATATTGCTCAACTAGTGGTTGGCTCAGATCTTTGGGTGTGGCTTAGTCTTCCCTTTTCAGTTACAGACTTCATTTAGTTTCTGTCTTCAGTTGCAAAAACTAAATAAATTTCCAGTGCTTCCAAAACTTGGTTACTTATTAGTGCTTTCTAGGAGGAGATGAATGGAGTGAAGTGAGAAGAAAATGAAGTAAATACAAATTCATTTATTTTTCTTCTCTCAAGCATTTTACTTATGTAATAAGGACTGTGCCTAATGTAAATCAAAATTAAACACTGCTTTGCTAGCACTGTGTATCTCAAGATCATTATGGTTTATAATGTAAAAGAACACCATTCCTAAATTTCCACCTAAAACAGGTAAACTACCAAGGAATTTGTAAATTAGTCTGGTGTTACAGTTCTTCTTGAAGCACCTTCCATGTGAGACAGGGAAAGTTTGGTTCTCAATGCAACATTTTTCTGCTTAGGAGGAGATAAGAGCTGATTTTTTATAGTCATCGTAGCTTCTGGTCTCAGACTGTGTGGGTGGAGAGTGAGCTGAGACTTTCCAGGGGTATGTTTAGATTTGTATGCCTCAAGGGTATAACCATAAATTATATTTCAATTTTATAAACAGAAGGCTGCTGCTTAAAATAGCCTAACACTGAAGTTGTCCTGTTTTTAATAGGAGTTTGATCACTTCTTGGCCACCAAGTTTGCCACAGTGAAGCGATACGGTGGTGAAGGAGCAGAGAGCATGATGGGCTTCTTCCATGAGCTGTTCAAGATGTGTGCGTACAGCGGGGTCACAGATGTCATCATTGGAATGCCTCATCGTGGAAGGCTTAATCTGCTCGCAGGCTTACTTCAGCTTCCTCCTGAGGTGAGAGATTTATAATCTCATGGGCAATTGCCTGCTTTATTTGCAGTAAAATAAGCCCCCAAAAGTTTGCCACGTTGTAAATGCTGGAGCAATAAAATGTTACCTGGGTGAGAGTGTTCTCCCTTCCTATCAAGCAGACTGTTAAAAGAACTCTAATGAAGGGTTTTATGTGCAGTTACTTAGAAGCATCCTTGCAATTTCAGGAGTTAGGAGAGTGTTTTCCTTTAAACATGTCAGTGAATCAGAAAAGAGTTTTAACCAAATCTGTTTCCATGCAGCTCATGTTCCGCAAGATGCGTGGTTTGAGTGAATTTCCAGAGAATTCAGCAGCCATTGGGGACGTTCTCTCCCACCTGACATCTTCTGTAGATCTGGACTTTGGCTCCCACAGACCTGTGCATGTCACCTTGCTCCCCAACCCCTCACACTTAGAAGCCATCAACCCAGTGGCTGTGGGCAAGACACGAGCCAGGCAACAGACTCTGCTCGATGGCGATTACTCCCCAGAGAGCTCTGCACAGCCTGGGGACAAAGTGATTTGCCTGCAGGTATTCTGCTCACATATTGTAATTTATATTTGTAAGACTTGCTGGACTAGAATGTACATAGAAATATCAAACAAAACTGAGTTAATGTATCATGTCAAGAACTGGGATCTTCTTTATGGGGAAAGAGGAGGGCAAGGAAGATTTTCAGGTGGCGTTTGTGATGATGCTGGCATTTAAATAATTGCACTTCTAATATTTCTGAATAACTGAATCTGATGCCTCCCTTTATTTTAATAATATTCTGCACTGAGAGCCAGGTGTGCCTTTCCTCACTGTTGCATTTAAACCACCACTGGAAGCCTTCTTTCAAATTAATGGGTTTGGAGAAGAGCTGTCAACAAGGCTGCAAAATGTTCAGGAGTATTTAGAATTTTGTCATTTTGTCATGGTACTGTTGAAGACTGCTGGAATTAGTTTTTACTCCTTGAACTGACTTGTGTAGCTGTAGAAGCAATCCTAAATAGTTCCTTGATAAACTTTCTTTTCTTGCATTGACTTTAACTTGGAAAACAAGTGAGTTGAACTCTTAACATTTTAAAGCCAGGAGTAAAAACAAGTTGGGCAGAAATGTTCTGTAATGTATAACAAACATGGAGAAAGTTACATGTAGGAGTGAAAATGTATTTCAGTTAAAAAAATGTTTTGCTTTCTTCTGGAAGGGTGTGGATATTGTGAAAAAGCAGACATGAGAATACAAAATATTCTGGGCAAGCTGGAGTTCTTAGGTTTTTATTTTAAAAAAGTCTTTAGAGCTTGCAAGTGCAGCCAGCTTTTGCTGCCCAATCTGTCTCCATCTTTCAGTGCAGTTATGTCTTAGTTTGAGAAGATACTATTATTTCTTTCTCATAATTTTAGATCTTCACCATGTAGTAATGAAAGTACTATGACTCTTTAAGTAAAGATTCTTCAGGATAAAGGGACCCTCCCTATTCAAGAAAAATTTCACTTCTTGGGGTTTCTGGGGGTAACTGGTAGGGAGGATTGCATAGCAGAGAAGAGAAACATTTGATTCTGTGCTAAATATCTCCATGTTAGTAAACTGATTCAAAGTATTCCTAAAAGGAAGAAAATGTATCATGAAACCTGACTGTTATTACTTGTGAATGTGTCTTTAAGAGGTACACAAGTGGGATTGAAAACAGGCAAATTTTTAGTTGTAACTGTTAACTGCTCTAATTCAGAAGGAAGAGATGAAAGCAGGCACCTTGTGTTTCAGAATCTTGGTTTGGGAGTTTGTCTTTGGACTTTCTGTTTTTACAGTGCTTTCTCTTGAGAAAGATAAGTTTAGACACTCTGAATTCTGAATTGAGGTTTATACTGGCATTTTCTCTCTTCATCCACAAGCCTCAGTACCAGAGCTTGAGGGGAGAATGAGTAAAGATCAGTTAAGGTGCCATTGTCAGTGGTCAGCTTCATTGTCCAGGGTCTGAAGGTATTCTTTTCTGGAACTTCAGTGTGCTCAGAATTTATAAGGTTTATAAAACTCTTCTTGGTTAACTACCATGGACATCTCTGCAGTATTTAACTGTCCATCTCTGGTGAAGAGTGGTTTATTTTTCACCTTCTCTCATACCTTAACTCCACTTCTTGGACATCAGGCAACTACTGATATTTGTGATTTGAAATGAAGTCTGAGAGTAAGATGTCCCAGAAATAAATTCCACCCTCAGGGTCACCATTTGGTGAATTAAACCTGATGATTATCTTGCTTTGAGCTTTTTGCTAATGCAACCCAGAGAAAAATGTGCCCTAGCAAAAACTGTCTCCATCTTTTTGGTAGAATGAGTAAAATCTTACCTGCACCACAGGAATTGAATCCTCTGGAGTGTGAGGTGCATATGAACAGTCTCGTGTAGTTGGATAGTCACACAGTCTTTAGGCTTTAATGCTTTGGGATGTGCTAAAGGCCATAAAGTTTTCTCAGATGTTTTAGGATCTTCACTCAAATGCTATTACCGAGATACGTAGTCTTCTTAGGCAGCAGAAGAAACCAGGAGAGAAAAGTGAAAACCCAACTTCAGGAACAAGTGTAGCATGGTAAGGGATAGAGTGGGGATGCTGGCTTTTCTCTCTTGCAGTAGTTACCTTTGTTTTGCTGTGATACCTCTTAAAAATCTGCATTGGAGTGGTATAAAACCCAGTGCTGCCATTTCACTGGTTGATTGTACCTCTGTTATCTTGGTGGACTTGCAGAAATCTCTCAAGGCTTTAAACCACTATTCCATAGCTAGAAAGTAGAACTGTCATCTGGTTTCAATAAGAAAGTACATCAATCTGCATAGTGACTTTGATTTGCAAATGATTGAGTCTGCATTCTGAGGAAGCTGTGGTCATAATCATCGATGAAGAACTGTCTCCAATTTCAAAACATTGAAATGTTAGATGATATTCACTCAAGTACCTCTAGCCTTTTTTGGAAACCTGGGTTGGATATCACAGCATTCTCCCTTCTCCTTCCTGTCTATTTTTTTTTTTATTTGCAACATTTATTTGCTATTGCTATTCTGAAATGTAACTAGAGAACTTAGGTTTTATTTCCTTCTGAAAACTTTTCTTTGTTTTTGAGTGCTTCCATTTGGTTCATTTTCCACTTGTTTTTCTGTTCTTGTCTGTTTGGTAAGGTGGAAATGGGTATAAGTCCCAGTTTACCAGCATTCAGCTTCAGCAAAGGTGTAGTGAATGCTGTGCTGAGTGGCTGGCTCCCTTTGTTCAGGGTTCAGTGGCTTGCCTCTGACTTCTGCAGCTTTGCCATAGCCAGGAAACTTGCAGTCACCTGGACACTGGTGGGTCAGTTTTAAGAGATTATAGGTCAGTTCTAGGTAGGGATTACATCAGGCATTCGTGTACATATATTGGCTGCTATGACCTTGTGTTAGTGATAAGGCTACATAAATGCTCAAGTCATGGAAACAGTATTCTGAGAGGGATTGAGGAGTGGGTCCATCTGGAACTGCATCTGTTCCATGTACCCAGTTTAGAAGGTCTTACTTAATGAGTTATAGTTTTGATTTTGCTGTTCCTCCAGTGTTTCCTAATGAGATTTTTCCATTTTCTTTCCTGATGTAGGTTCATGGTGATGCTGCTTTCTCTGGGCAAGGGATTGTTCCCGAAACACTGACCCTCTCTAATCTGCCACATTTCAGAGTTGGTGGGAGCATCCATTTGATTGTTAATAACCAGCTGGGCTATACCACTCCTCCAGAGCGAGGAAGGTCGTCTCTGTACTGCAGTGACATTGGTAGGTGGGGTTGAATGACAAGGAAGATTGTCTGTTGTATCAGAAAGGATTTTTAACTCCAGTATAAACTGTGCAATGGACTTTTTATAGCAACTGCCTGTCAGCTCTAAGGAGAGATTATTATAACTCCAGTTTCATGGTAGCGTAGGAATTAAAATTATTATTATTATTCCCTCCTACTAGCAACAATCCAGATGCTAAAAATATGCCCTCCCCTATCTGCTTTATGGCAAAGACTAAATATCAAGGGAAAATCTTGTCATATTTTTACAGGATGTGATAAAATAATTGCAAGATTTCTGTGAAGTCTTTATAATTCAGTTTCTGTCATATTATTGACAGCTTTTGAAAAGATATTGCAATGGAGTATATAACAAATTTATTTTAAATGGATACTGTTAAATTTCATAAAAATCATCTCAGTGTGTTTTCTGAGCAAAATTTTTCCGTCAGATACTCCTCCATTTTTGCTGTTTAGTTTGTTGTCATGTGAGCCTGTTGAGGTTTCAATTTAAAGATGAAGCTCAAGACCTTTCTATGCCTGAACTAGAAGCTTTGTTTCGGACTGATCTTTTTTAGTGATAAACAGATGTATTATCAGTAAGATTAGAGACATAGTAGTTAGTTATCTTGTATATGTCTCCTGTAAGTAAAAATATACTTTTGTATGCTTTTGACCTAACATCAAGTGTTTGTTTTATGGTTTCATCAAACCAAACAAGTAGATTCATTAAATCTGATAAGGTAGATAGCATATATTATTACTGTTTTCCCTGGGCTGGTTTTGTCTTATGGATTGTTTTTGTTTGGCTTTGTTTTTTTTGCCTCCATCCTTAGTTTTCCTTTCTTCTTACTTGTCAGTGAGGAGGGGCTGCTATGTTGCTGAGCTTTAGTATTTTGCTAGGGAGGGAAACTGGACATGAGCCAGGAATGGATGAAGTATCTTAGTCTCCCAGAATTTGGACAGATAAAGTACAAAAGGAGCACTGTTGCTTGCAGCCAAATTGTCATACAGGAGAGGGTGTTCAGATACTGAAATTTTACAGCGTTCTCTTTAATTAAGACATTTTTTCTGCCTGGAGGAGCAGTGGACAGAATGATACTCCCTTCTAATAAGGGAGAAAGTTGCTTTTGGCCTGTATGAATTCATAGTAGTGATAGCTTAGGCTAAGAAGGAAATAAAACTCAATTTCTGTTTGAAAGAGAAGCAATCAAGAGAAGCAACCCTTCTTAATCTAGTAGTTTCTGTACACTACTAGATTAATATGATCCAAGAACTGTGTATAAAAAGTCCTCTGGGAACAAAGTGCTTGTAAAGCAGTTGTGCCTCAAACTGACAAATTCAACGGGTTGGGCTAATGGCATGTTCTCTCAGACAAGACTCCTCTCCTTAGCCCAGCTCTCATCACAAAGAACATCTTGTTTTGATTTGTTTTTATTATACTTACTTTACGTGGGTTGTCTGTAGATTCAGCAGACCTGGTGTGTGTCTGCTTTCTTTGGAAGGGGTTGAGAGTGATTGCTGTTGTGTTTTGAATCCCTGGGCAGGTAAAATCATTGGATGTGCAGTTATCCATGTGAACGGGGATGATCCTGAGGAAGTTGTCCGTGCCACGCGACTGGCTGTGGAGTACCAGCGCCAGTTCCGCAGGGATGTCATTGTGGACTTGCTGTGCTACAGGCAGTGGGGCCACAATGAGCTTGATGAGCCCTTCTTCACCAACCCCAGCATGTACAAAATCATCAGGTAAGGGTTGCACCACCAAAATGTGTCTGCACCACCTGAAATCCTGCTGCTGCAACAGACGTTTCTGTGTGAGATCCTTTGACATATCCACAGGTCTTTATGTAAGGTGCAAGCTACACTGTCAGCAGGCCTTGACTAGAGTGTGAGACTGATAATAAGATGTTAATGAGCAGTCATTACTGTTGGCTCTTGAATGTGTGGCTTGGTGCTTTTTGGAGGAAAATCTTGGATGTAGCTCTTGGATTTCAAATTCATGACCACTGGTAATCAGAGGGCAAAGTTGCCTTCTGTGTGCCAAGGGGAAGTGTGCATGATATGGGAGAATGGGCAGGAAGCCAGTGTGGTGTTTGTCTTGTCTGCCTGGTCCTGCTGCTTCCAGTGGGGACTCATCTTTATAAGCATTTAAGTGTATTCAGATTCCATCCTTATCCCCGAACAAAAACACATGAAAATTCACTTGCCAGTGAATTCTGGTATTTTAGGTGAAGCATTTATGGAATGATTGCCTTGATTCTCTCCAATGTGGAAATCCTACTGTGAATTTCTCTGAAGAAAGTATGCATGGTAGCACAGAGGGGGTTTTGACTTGTTTTTACTTCTAACTGCCAACTGTAGCACTTTTACTTTTGTCCTGGTTTGGGACAGATTATAGGAAAAGGTCTCTGAGAAGAATTNAACTTTTTTAATAAAGGACTATAAAACACATCTCTAAGAGAACTGTGTTATCTTTCTGAAAATGCCAGGAAAGTGAGCTTCATGCAAATAAGGTATAATGCACCAGGACATCGTTTATGAGTTTTCCATGGTACCTGACTGTAGTAAGGTGGTATTTCCTTGTTCTCCTGTGACAGTGTTTATAGCCTTAATATCTGTGTGGTTTGATTCCCTCCCTGGCAGATCCCGTAAGAGTATCCCGGACACATACGCAGAACACCTCACAGCTGCTGGGCTCATGACTCAGGCTGAAGTGTCTGAGATAAAGACCACGTGCTATTCTAAGCTGAACGATCACCTTGCCAACATGACTTTGTACAGCCCACCTCCTACCAACCTGCAGGCTCACTGGAAAGGCTTCGTGGAGCCTTCTGCCAATATCACCACCTGGGACACGGGGATGCCTGTGCCTCTCCTGCAGTTCATTGGAGTCAAGTCTGTGGAGGTGCCTGAAGAGCTCCAGATGCACAGCCATCTCCTGAAGACCTATGCACAGGTGAGTAGAGCATCATGATACTTCAGTTCCTATGGCTCAAAGGTACAGCCTGTTACAGGAAAAAGTCTGAACACAGCAGAGTTGCCAGTTAAAGAATAGCTTGGTATTCTCTAGGAAAAACAGCTCCCTCTGTTTCAAGGCTGAGATGATGCCATTTTCCCTCCAATTTTGAAGAAAGACTTCTTCCCCCAGGTCTGACCATGTACTTT
Organism: Nicator chloris; assembly: GCA_013400495.1. Taxonomy (NCBI): domain Eukaryota; kingdom Metazoa; phylum Chordata; class Aves; order Passeriformes; family Pycnonotidae; genus Nicator; species Nicator chloris. The sequence goes on along the minus strand of WAAE01011996.1, from coordinate 138,354 downwards.
AGTTTGTTATTTCAACAATATTTTATTGCAACGAAGAAAAAAGCTTATAGAAAATAGTTTATTATTCTTACAAATAGAAAGAAACTATTATGATAACTTACTAACATTTATATAGTTAGTAATTAGAATGAGTACTATGTGAAGGAATGACTCAGGAACCTGGCAATAGTGTGCACAATTTCTAAAGCCAGTAGTGAGTGTTTTATGACTTACACATATAAACACTAGACAACATGTGGCCAAGTTTGACAGTCAGGGTTTGATAGCTCCTAAGTTGATGTTTGGTTTGGATCAGTTTGGAGTTTCTGAATGTTTCCCTTTGATGGATGATGAGTGTGTGCAGGTGTCTGCTCGGCAGCCAGAGAGAGGCTGTGAGTTGAGTATTTCAAAAGACTGATGTTTTTGTCTTCCCAGCCCAAGGCAAGAACTCCACAGCTCAGTTTGATCATTTGTCTGTAGTTCTGCAGGCCAGAACAGGGAAGAGTTGCTGGAGACTGAAATACTTACACCTGGTATCTTTCATCACTCCTAACCAGACAGACCAGAAGTTTGTCAATACTACACTCTGTGCTGTGCTAAGATTTCATTATTTTCAGACTGGGATTAATTCATCAGTCCACAGTTTGTTGACTGGGAGGTGAATACATGGATCACCTATGGTTCTGTGATCCTCAGGCAACCTTTTTCAGAATGTGCTGAAATAACACTCTGTATTCTAATCCAGCCTAAGCTGGCTGCAGGAATATAGCATTTCTCACCATAGTATGTTGGTTTTTTCCTAGCTTCTAATATTAGTCTATGCCACCAAAACAACTACAGATGGAAAAAGACAAAATAGTATTTTTTTTCTTGTTCTTTATTTGCTTAGGCAAGAGTTCAAAAAATGGAGGAAGGAAAAAAGCTGGACTGGGCAACAGCTGAAACTTTAGCATTTGGTTCTCTGCTGAGCCAAGGTAAGAGGCAACTAGACAGCAGACAGTAAAATATTTTTGCTTTATGTCAATAAAGGATAACATTAGATTTCTTAGGTGTTTCTAAGTAAAAAGATTACTATGATGTATAAATTTGACAATTTGCATGGTCTAAGAGAAGGTAAATGTGAATTCTGTGTGTCACTAATATTTGTAGACTGAGCCTTAAATATCTTCAAAGAACTGTAGCTCCCTCTCACTCCCCAAAAATATTTGTATATAGAGCTGAGCACATGAGCAGTGCAGCTGACATCAGGGGAGCTCCCAAGTACTTCGTGTGCTTTATGCTACTATTTCTTCTCCTTTCTCTCTAGCCTGAGTTCAAATCTCCATTTACATATGATACAGAATGCACAATTTTTTGCAGTTTGCTTCAGTAAATTGAACCATTTTACCTAAAATAATGTCAGAGCATCTGTGTGCTTGGGAATTGGAGCTGTTGCTGGTTAAGGATTGCATCTCAGATTTGATGTTGCTGATGAGGGGAAATCCAAAAAGAGCTATAACAAGAGATAGAATTATTTCCTGCATGTTCTCTTTGTACATGACTTGCTGATCTGGTGTTGTGTTTATTCCTTGGCAAGGGTTTAATATCAGACTAAGTGGACAAGATGTTGGCAGAGGAACCTTTAGCCAACGACATGCAATGTTGGTTTGCCAAGAGACAGATGATACCTACATTCCTCTGAATCACATGTCCCCAGACCAGAAGGGTTTCCTAGAGGTAGGTTCTGTGGCCCACAAGACCACCTTCAAATTGTGCTGAAACAGTGCATTTTTTAAAGCTGCTGAGACATGTGTAGGCATAGTGTATGTTCTGGCAAACCCCAGATACAGGGTCATAAAAACTGTCAGGGCATCCCTGTTCTTTGTTGGTTCAAATTACAACTTTAACAAGGGGGTTTGCTTTTCCTTGAGAGATCAAATATTATTCTTTTCCCCTTCAATGCCTTCATTCAAAGCCAAAAAATCAGTGCCTATCAATTGCCTTTAGGAGTGTGTGTCCTCAGCACTGATTGCCTGGTTCCAATGCTTCTTAACCCTTGGTTGTCTTCTTCCTCATCCACGCCTCCCAATAATTTCCTTTTGTTAGGTGAGTAACAGTCCCTTGTCTGAAGAAGCTGTGCTTGGTTTTGAATATGGAATGAGCATTGAGAGCCCTAAGTTACTGCCAATTTGGGAAGCTCAATTTGGAGACTTCTTTAATGGAGCCCAGATAATATTTGACACTTTCATCTCTGGAGGTGAGTGTACAAGGAACGAATGTATTTAAGAATTAATCATTTGTATTATGCACATTTTTAGAAAATCCTTCCTCTTTCAAGTAAAAGGGCAACATGTTGTGCAAAGAATTGTTTTCTCAAGGAGTCCTATGAGCTTGCCTGTGAGGTGCTGACTTCTGTGCAGCTTTTCTCTGAAGACAGTATCTAAAATGAAAGACTCCTTGGCAGGGTACAGTCATTACAAAAGGACAGTTAATTATACTAATGGCCTTTCTTCCTCCACATGTATTTTATTGTGTGTACATATGGTTGATAGCTTTATAGGCTGTACCTTTCCTTTGTGAAGCATATGAAAAATTCCTGAAGCAATAGAGAAGGAAAATAGCGATTATTTAAAAGAAACAAACAAAAACCCCCACAACAACAACTTACTAAGTTTGTCTCTAATGTGTTTTCTGAGTGCTCAGATATAAAACCTCTCTAGTCATAGATGGAAACTCAGAGGCCCTCTTATCCCACCCACATGTATTTGAAGCTGGGATGAATAACCTTCCAGATTTGACTGCAATCTCTTGTATAATGCAGGAAGTTTGGCAGAACTCGGGAACGAGCACAGCTGTGTTAGGCAGGACTGGCTCACAGGATAATGCTGAGATCACACCTGTGGAGATGAAGTTTTAAAATTTCTGTGTCGTGCTCCATGGGGAGACTTAAGTTTTTTGGGAGCTCGGAGCTACCTGATGATTTCAGAAATCACCTTACATGTGTTATTTCACTGTGATGAACCTCAGGGCAAAATGCCAGCAGCATGTTCCAGGCTCGTATTTAATGATGTGGAAATTGGCTATTCTTTTTCCTGAGTAGTTTGTGCAAAGTAATGTGTTCTGTGGCTTTATGTTCTGTGGGAATCATCCTTTCCTTGCTTCTCATTCTGTGTTTCTAGGTGAGGCTAAATGGCTTCTGCAGAGTGGGATAGTAATTCTTCTTCCCCATGGCTATGATGGTGCAGGCCCTGAGCACTCGTCCTGCCGGATGGAACGGTTTTTACAGGTACCCACCACACCTCTCAGGATCACACAGCCCCAGCACAGCACTGGCAGTCAGTGCTCTGGGAGCTATGCTGAAATGTGCTTGAAGGAGGCAGTTCAGACACAATCTTACCAGTTAAATGCTAAACCCATTTCTTCTCTGAAGTTGTTCCTCTCTTGAATTAGGTTATTTACTAATCTCTTGCTGTACAGGTCAGTGTGCCTTGTGTGCCTGGATTCTTTCTTGCATATAGGTCTCACTGCTTGCTTTTGACAAGGAATTGCTGTGTTTCCCCTGTGCAGATGTGTGACAGCTCAGAAGAGGGAGTTGATGGCGACCAGGTCAACATGTCAGTTGTGCATCCCACCACCCCGGCACAGTATTTCCACTTACTCCGGCGGCAAATGGTCCGAAACTTCAGGAAACCACTCATTGTTGCTTCTCCCAAAGTGTTACTCAGGCTCCCAGTAAGCTGAAAAATGTACTTCCTCTTTCCTTTTTTTTTTTTTTTTTTTCCCTCTTTATCCCCTTCTGTGTTATCTTCCCCTCTTTCTTTTTCCTCTGTGTTCTCTCCTGTTCTGGGGTCAAATCAGTGGAATTTTGCCTATTTGGGGCCAAATTTAGGATTAAGGCTGGGTGGAGGTGACCTGGCATGATGGTGTTCTTGGGAAGCTTATCATCCCACTTTTCACTGGGAATAGGAATATGAGGGAGAGGGAAGACTGTGTATTTTGTACTTACCAAAACCCTGTCTCAGTATTCTTTCTGACTCTGGCCTGAGGGAAAAGCAGCAAGATTTGGTAACTTCCAACTCTTCCCCCATGTAGGCTGCTGTATCAAGTTTTGAAGAAATGGCCCCAGGGACAACATTCAAGCCTGTCATTGGTGACTCCTCAGTAGATCCTAAAAGGTAGCTCTGCTTTCTCAGAGGAGAAGCTCAAAAGAGATGTCCTGTCTCTTTCTCCTACCCAACAGCTCAAATTTGAGGTGATATGAAAGAGGCGACTTTGAGAGGGAAATGTTTTGTGATGGGTGACTGTGGTTAGTTGTACTTCCTCTCCTTTTCCTCTAGTAATTGTTGGTAGTTACCACATCTGTCTGCAAAACAGTGAAGTGTTTAGGCTGTCACCCCTTGGCCTCACAGGGAGTTTGTGACTGTAGTTACCAACCTGATGGCTCCTATTCTGCACCATGTCCATTCGCTGACAGTCACTGGAGCAGCTGTGACATGAATCATAGAATCATAGATTTGTTTAGGTTGGAAAAGACCCTTAAGATCATCAAGTCCAATCTTAGCCCAGCCCTGCCAAGTCCACCAGTAAACCATGTCCCAAGTGTCACATCTAGACATTTAAATACCTCCAGGATGGTGACTCCACCACTGCCCTGGGAGGCCTGTTTGAGTGCTTGACCCTTTCAGTGAAGAAATTTTTCCTAGCATCCAATCTAAACCTCTGATGCAACGTGAAGCTGTTTCCTCTTGTGCTATTGTGTGTTACCTGAGAGAAAAGACAAACTCCCACCTGGCTACAACCTGTCAGGGGTTGTAGAGACTGAAAAGGCGCCTCCTGAGCCTTCTTTTCCCCAGGCTGAGGCCCACCAGCTCCCTCAGCTGCTTCTCACAGGACCTGTGCTCCAGACCTTTCCCCAGCTCCGTTCCCTTCTCTGGACAGGCTCCAGCACCTCAATGTCTTTCTTGTCATGAGTGGCCCAAAAGTGAATCCAGAATTGTTGTTCTGGGGCTGGAACGCCTTAGCTGGTGAGGTGGGGCAATAATAAAGTGTGTGTACATATCTTCCCCTTCAGATGTTACAATGAATCCTGTTCACAATGACCAATCAGCCTTAATTTTTTTCCCCTCATCTGCTCCTTGCCCCAAGTCTCAGCCTCCTTCCTCTTCACTTCCTGACCCCCAATCAAAAGGCTGGAAGTACCTTAGCATCTTGGGTTTTTTAAGTGGCATGGTGAGGAACAAAGGGTGTAGTTTATCTTGTTGCTTTTTCCAGTAAGATTAGGCAGCAAAGACCTCTGTGATTGCAGAAGGGTGTAGTGTCTCTCCAGCAGGCAGTCCTGCTGTGGCATGGCAGAGAATTGTCCTCTGGAGGGACTTCTCTCCCTCTGGTTTATTTTCTACAGAGTGCAGAGATTACTAGCTTTGACTGGGTGTTTAATTTTTAATAATCAAAGCTAAGAGAGATCAATCCCATTGTAAGGTAACTTTCCCAGAATTACTGAAGAAACAGCATCTCTGGCATAATGTGCCCAGAGGTTAGTTTGCCAACCGTTGGAGGGAAGGGAAGGCAAAGAAGAGAAAAGATGGTCTAGGCAAGCAATTTAGCTTTATGAAGTTGTCTTTGAAGTTTGACTGGATTTTTTGGTTGGAAATGTGAAGCTGTTCTGCATCAAGTTTCTGTAAAACACTAAACTTGGAAACATTCTTATTTTTTTTCAGTGTCACCCAAGTTGTGCTGTGTTCTGGAAAGCATTACTATGCTCTGGTGAAGCAAAGAGAAACACTGGGAGAGAAGCAGCACAGCACAGCTATTCTGAGACTTGAAGAGCTCTGTCCTTTCCCCCTGGAAGCTCTACAGCAAGAGTTGAGCAAATACAGCCATGCAAAAGGTCAGCCAACCTTCTACCTTTGTGTTTCTAGTCTCTTTGAGGTACTGAACTAAATCTGTTGCCTAGCTTTTAAGATGAAGAGCTATAGTGGCTTTTTCCTCTTTGTTCTCCCCCTCATACATCCAAGTATTTCTGGAGTGGGATGTTTCAGAAATGTTTATCACTTGGGTTAAAATAACTCTCTTCTCTGCTCTTGTTAGCTTCCAAGAAGCAGCACTAAAAATCAGAGCAAACCATTTGAGATATTTTTTGTATTGGTCTTTGCAGTCCAGTCCTTTCGGTAGCTTTGGAAAACAGCAGTAGAAAAGCAGAATATACACACAGTATACCCTAATGGTGGACATATTTTGGGTTTGAATTCAGTTCTGACCTGCAAGAGAATTGGCATGCCTTCATTTCAAAGGTAGTGCCAAGACAAAAAAAAACTACAGGTGCTACAAAAACAAAAAACTGCTTTTCTGTTTCTGCTGAAAAGATAAATGTATATGTTTGTTATATGCCCTTATTCTTCCTTTAGTCTTCATCTGGAGTCAGGAAGAACCACAGAACATGGGTCCATGGTCCTTTGTGTCTCCACGGTTTGAAAAGCAGCTGGGGCTTAAGGTAAGATGTCCCCAGGGTGTTTTAGTCTTCAAAATGAAGTTTGAAATTCTCCTTGAATGCAAAATTCTATGGTGCTTACAACAAAAAACCCAATCCTGATGCCTAAACCAAATGTGTGTTGTAATTTCATCTACTTCTGCTCTTTATAGCACCATTGGTGAAGAGCAGGACTGGAGCTTTATTTTACATGGTGTTCAGTCAAAGCAGACAGGATAATGAAAGATCCCAGGTAGAGGAGTAGAAGGAGAATGCAAAGGTGTCATTTGCTCTGGCAGATCATGCACTATAACATCCTTGGAGCCATGGTCTTCGGGAGATGAGGGATAACTTCCTGCATTACTTCCAGCTGGGACTGCCCAGTTACCTGACAGCAGATATCACTGTGGCATCAGGACCTCGAGATGTGATTCTGTCCCTCATTAATCATTTTCCCACAACTCAAATTTCAGCTCCGTCTTGTGAGCAGACCTCCTCTACCAGCCCCAGCAGTTGGCATTGGAACCCTCCACAACAAGCAGCAGGAAGATGTTCTGACCCACACATTTATCTAAGCTTTTGATGGAAAGACTTCTCCTCATGTCAGTCATGTTTAGTGCCTCCTCCTGTGAAGAACAAAAGCCAGATCCTTAAGACTCTTAGTTCTCCAAAATGGAAAAAAAAAAAATTGAGTAAGTTTGGAAATGATAAAACAATTGTTTCATGTTGGGGAATACCTAACAATGACAAGTGCCTGTTACTCTTGATACTTCTTGTTCTCTTATATAATTTTCTACTATATGTCTTTATAAAGTAAAAAATCCAGTCCAGGGGTGAGGTGACTGTGAAATACCTTGTATCTTGCTGCTTATTTGCACGTGACAGTTTCCTGGGATGGTGCATGTGTGGAAACAGGTTCTGTTTCTTCTGTTTCCACTGAAGTGTTAGTACTGCTTGATCAAATAAATGCTTCCCCATGCCTGGGAATGAGCCATTTCTATAGCAGAATGTTGAGGAGTATCTCTTTGATGGCCAGGAATGCAATCTGTTGTGGCTGTTGGTGCTCTTCGCAGTGCATGAGGTGGGAAAGCAGGATTCCCGTTGGGGGGATGATGCAGGGTGGCTCCTGAAGGCTTCAGGCACCACTGTTTTTCTCACCCAGAGAGTGATAAATCCCAAGGGATGGTTTCAGCACAGCTGTCATCTGGAGAAAGGAAAGAATTCAGTCTTTATTGGGAAACAAAGGATAAAGGACCAAAACATTGAGGTTAAGTGGGAGAATGATGAAGCCAAATGGAAGACAGGCATCCCAGGCTGACCCCAGTGTTGACCGCCCTACAGCAGCATTCCTGCCACCACAGGATTTTTTCCCAGCATTTTCTCTTTCCAGGTTTCAGAGTGAAGTTGGCACCTCCTTGCTCTTTTCAATTACCTGTGGAAACAATGCTTAAGTAATCCAAACTCACTAGAGACATTTCTGAAAAGAAACAAGTGGGGTTTAACCAGATTCAGCACCTGCAGATGGAAAGTCATGGTAGGTGAGAAAAAGCAGATCAGAGGCAAGATCGAGTGCATTCACTTGGGGAGACAGCTCACAAAATCATCTCCAAAGCCTGCTTTAGTATTTCATCCTAGTTAGTTCACATATTCATTCATTCATTAACTCCATATGACCCAGAAGTTACCTCTGTAACCTCTGTTCTGTGATGTTTCACATCACTGCTTTAGCACATCCATCACAGCAACATGAAATCATGTTTCTCCCACTTTGCTCTAGCAAACTGCACAACCTCCTGCAGATCCTGAACAGCTTTATCTAATCAAGGCATATTCTGCTTTAAATTTCTGCTGATAATTTGAAAAAGGAGGCTGAGGAGTAACGTTGCTTTGGCTGCAGCTGTAGCCAAGGAAGTTGTAGAGCGCAATTTCCAGCCTTCACTGCACACTGATGATTACATAAACCCACAGTTTTTCCACTATGACAGAGCACACAAGGGAAGAACAGACCCTGTGTTGTGAGTTTCACGTGGCCCAAACCTGACCTTGTTACGCACCATTCCCCCACAGGCTTTGCAGATCTGGTTATCCAACAAAATAGAGGATGCTCAAGTGTTACAACCCTGTTTGATCCTCCTGGTGGGAGACAAAGCTGTTTCTGTAGTGCTGCTCAGCTCAGTGCCCCCAGCCCCATTGCTGAGCCATGGAGCTCCCCAGGGATCCTGGGGTAGGCAGGGAGAGCTTGAGCACAGCTTTCCTCAGTCAGCTGGTGCAGACTGCCTGCAGAACACTGCTCTTGCGTGAGGGATAACAGATCCCAGGGGCAAGGCAAAGTGCTTGCTGACTGAGGGGCTAACACTGTTTCTCCCAGCAATTCTGGATGCACACAAGGCTGTTTTCCATCTGTGTGCCTTGTTCTTCTCTGCATGCTGGCTGAGACATCCCTGCACAATGCTGGATTGCTTTTGCTTTGGGGAAAAGAGAAGCAGAAATTAGAATAGAACCATGGAATATTCTGAGTTGTAAGGTACTCACAAGGATTGTCGAGTCCAGCTCCTGGCCCTGCAGAGGACACCCCAAGAGTCACACACTGTGCCTGAGATGCCACACAGGTTCAGTGAGTGGGTAACAGAGCAGGTCCCGGTACTTGGACAGGAAATTCTGTGGGTCATTAACACAAGAAGTGAGCCTTTATGTGCTGTTAGATAGCAGGGAGCTAACTAGAAAGAGACAGAGTGGTACAGGATTTGTGCACTGTGGTATGTCAGGATTTTCAGAGAGAAGTGCAAGACTAGAAGGAAAAAAATAAGGACATTGAAGGAATGAGCTGTTAGGTTGAGCAGTTCATTAAAGGCAGCAAAAGCTCTCAGAAAGAAAACACCAGGAAAACAAACATTAAAACAAGTATTTTAGTAACAGTGATGTTATTTTAGATTTGAAAATACAGTGTGAACTTTGAAGATGAAAAGTTCTGAACACAGCAGTATTTTGAATAAGCAAAGAAAACAATACTGCATTTTTATTTTTTGCTTCTGTCAGTGAAGAAGGTGACAGAAACATTTGTTCAGTACACCTGAGGTGGTGCATCTTTGTCAGTATGGACAGAAGAAACCTCCTGGACTTTTTATCAATCACCAAAACAGTGGCCAGTGACTTAGAGACAGGAGGGTTTGCTAACAAGACCTTTATTTTAATGAACTTCTCAAATAACTATGGCTAAAAATCTGAACGAAGGATGATTACAAGCTTAGCTACTCACCCAGCTATTATTTGGAGATTATGATCTACAAGTACACTGTCAGGCCCATTAATTATGGGCATTTGTCAGACTGTACAAGAAGTCCAGGTGAAAGTAATTGCTATGGAGTTACTCATTAGTATTTGTTAAATTATGAGTATATATAACTGGAAGAAAAAGCTTTCCTAAGTGATTTCAGAAAAAGGAAGCTATTGAACAAAGTTGTTCAGGTATTGTAGCAAGGTCTTGATAAAGAGGATTTCTTAAGTAATGCAGAGTGCAATCTACAATACAGATTCAAATTTTGGAGGAGCCCTATTGCTTCACATATTTTGTGTTCTCTTTTGGTTCTCTTAGCGTAATATTAGCCAAATACAGGAAGAATTCGAGCTTGTGCATCAGATCAGTTATTCAGAAATAATAAATTCTATTTCTAATTGTGATATCTGAATCTTGCAGTAAATTCGGATGATCCTAATTTTATAGACCACTGGCTGTTGTAACTGAGAGCTCTGCAGGTGTGATACCTGTTTTGGTGATTGTGGGATGATATTGGAATAGGTTTTTCAGGTTCACTTCAGAGAATCACAGAATCACAAAATCAATTAGGTTGGAAAAGACCTCCAAACTGATGAGTCCAACTTATGACCGATCACCACCTTGTTAACCAGACCATGGCACTGAGTGCCACATCCAGACTTTCCTTAAACACCCACAGGGACAGTGACTTCATCACCTCCCTGAGCAGCCCATTCCAATGACTAATTACCCTTCCTGTGAAGAAATTCCTACCAATGCCCAACCTAAACCTCCCCTGGTGCAGCTTGAGGCCGTGTCCTCTCACCCTGTCACTGGTTAGCCAGGAGTAGAGCCCGACCCCCATGTGGCTACACCCTCCTGTCAGAGAGTTGTAGAGAGTGAGGTCAGCCCGAGCCTCCTTTTCTGCAGGGTGAACGATCCCAATTGCCTCAGCTGATCCTCATGGGACTTGTGCTTCAGACCCTTTCCCAGCTCTGTTGACCTCCTTTGGACACGCTCCAATGTCCCAATGTCCTTTCACCCCGTGAAATTATCACATTCATCTGTCAGTACGGGTGGATTGGGCTGTTAACGAAAGACTTCAGTACCAAACCGCTCGACCTGTGCTTTTCACCTGGTACTGCCGTACCAACAACATCACAGAAACGTCAAAGCCCCCACAGCCCGAGCGAGTGAGGGGCGGGGAGTTTCCCGCGCTCGGGCAGGGCTGAGGTGTGGCGGTGAGGGGCCGTGCCCGCCCCTCGCGCCGCGCGGAGCACTCCGGGAGCGCGGTCCTTCGCCGCGGCGGCTGCCCGCCCTCAGCCTGATCCCGCCGCGGCGGTCACCGCTCCCCGCCCGTCGCGCCGATCCGGCTCCCCTCGCCTGGGGAAGGGCGCGGGGGGCGCTCCGTGAGGGCGGTACCGCCGTGTGCCCCCGGGCGGGGAGGGACGGGCCGTCCGCAGCGCGCGTCACGTGACGGCGGCGACAGAGACGGTGACAGCGCCGGGACCGCGGCCGGGCCGCCACCGCCATGGGCAGTGAGTGCGGACAGAGCCGGGAGGGAGCGGGCCGGGACCCGGGCTGGGGGACAGCGGCCCCGGCAGCGCGGGGAGGACGTGGCCGGTAGCCTGCGGCCGGTGATGGGGCGCCGTGCTCCTGGTGCCGCCGCAGGCAGGGCCGGGGTTGCCGAGCACCCGCTCCCCGCACAGGGTCGGTGCTGCGGGGCACGGAGTGAGGCCGGGCACTGCTTCGTGGTGGGGTGTCCTGTTCCACTCTAGCCCGACTATATATATGTATATACACTATATATAGGTATGTAGCATATATACCCTATATACACATACGTATGTGTGTATAAGAGTCTGAAGGGCGGGTGTCAAGAGGATGGACTGGGCTCTGCTCAGTGATGCTACCCAATAGGACAAGAGGCATCGGGCAGAAACTGATGCCCAGGAAGTTCCACCTGAACATGAGGAAGAGCTTCAGTCCTGTGCAGTGACCAGGCACTGGAACAGGTTGTCCAAAGAGGCTGTGGAGTCTCCCTCACTGGATATTCCAGAACTGTCTGGACACAGCCATGTGCTCTGGGATGGCCCTGCTTGAGCAGGGAGGTCAGAGCAGATGAGCCCTGTGGTGCCTTCCAACCTGACCCATTCTATGATGCTCTGGTATCTTGTTCGCTGCAGAGCTGTGCCACCCTCTGTGGAGTGAGGTGCACCTTCCAACAAGCTGAGAGCTTGGGGTAAATAGAGGAGACGTATGTCACATGAGACTGTAAATGTAAACATGGCACTACAACCAAAATGTTACTTACAGTGTAATAAATGCATTCTGCAGTGTAATAAATGCATTCTCTTTGAAAAAGAACCAATGGGTTTTTTTTATGTCTGTCCCAGAGTGGCAGGGCTGGAAATAATGTTCAAGTTTTGGAGGGCAAATTCCTCACCAAGCACATAGGCTTTGATTTTTTTTTCCTAAATTAATTGACTTTTTTTTTTTTCCCAGAAAAAGAGCTCAAACTGTTGAGCTTTTCTGTGTTTCTAAAGGGGAAATGTGAAGAGAAATGTATTAAAAGCTAAAATAAAATCCCCTGAAATTCCAATCAGAATAAGTATTCCACTCATTTAAATTACAATTTCTAAACATATTTTAGCAATTGAATTATTTTTTCAGCTAAATACAGTAAACACAAATTTCTAATCTCTGCGTGGATACCTTTTGATGTCAGTATCATTCTGTGTTTAACTAGCACAGACTGATACTAGGTCATTTATTTTTAGTTGGAATACAATTCAGTTCACTTCTGACGATACATACAGCACCTTTCTCTAAAATTATTCCAGCTGTGGAAAAAAGAATGGGCCAAATATGGTTAGAACAAGAATTCTATTTCACATTTTGCCCTGTTTTCAGCTGTTTTAAGAAGAGGGTATAGTTTTCAGATGGTTTTGGAAGCTAAATAAAGTTCTGTGAAGTTTTATAAATTTGTAAATGTTCATTAATATCTTTTTCTGTCTTCTTTTGTCTGTGTATGTGGTTTCTTTTCTGGAACAGTAAAATTTTTAGAAGTTATTAAGCCATTCTGTGCAGTGTTACCTGAAATCCAGAAACCGGAAAGAAAAGTGAGTGCCACATTATGTTCTTACTTTTATTAGTTCACAGAGGTGAGAATATTGTGATATTCTAGTCCAGGCTCCAATATAGATACAGACAGTGGGCCCTAAAGTAGAACATATTCTTTGGAGCAGGGGGAAACTAATGTTAAGGTAAAACATTACTGTGATGATGAATTCTGAACACCCTTCTGATAAGTTGTTCCCTTTGGTAATTATGCTAACTCATTTTTTTAAAAAATCTCAGTTCTAGACTAAGTTTATTCAGTTTCAGCTCCAAGTGATCTATTTTAATATACTAGGACAGAGTCTTTGTTTTCCTGTGGATCCCACTGTTGGCTTTGAGCTGGCTTGCATATTACTTGGAAAAGGATTGTTCTGTAGATAAGGAAACACAAATTTAATTCTCCCCTTCCCACAAAGTGTTTCCTGCACTCATAGCTGTGATTGACCTTGCTGAGGTGGGAGAGTGATCTGTGGTACAGTTCAGTCACCTTCTGGATGTGACATTTCTATTTGATCTGAAATCAGTGAAGTCAGTTCACTTACAGCTGATCTATCTTGTCCTCTAGCCCTTGAAACTCCTCCCATTTCTTGGCACATTTTCTAGATGAAGAAATAGGTAATTTCTACAGATCAGAAAGAAACCTGCTTGTCCAAAAAAAAAAAAAAACCAAAAACCCCAACCAAACACCATTTTTGCTTTCAAAACTCAAGCAAGCACATATTGCCCACATGACAATCTAATTAGAGTAACAAATTGACTTGTCATGACTATTGTCATGACTTCCATGAAAATTCCTTAAAAGCTAAAGGTTGGTTTTTATATTCTTAAATGGGAAAACTTAACTGGGAACATGATGCCATCTCAGAGAATCCTCTTTGGTTAATGAGAGGTTCTCAAAGGTTAGGACTGGATGCAGAGGTGTTTGTGCCACTGACCATAGCTGAGCCTGCCAAGTTGAATGGAGAAGATAAAGAATTATAATTATGGCCCTCTGAAATTGATTTTTTAAAAAGCCTGGGGTTTACCCCCTGGCTTTTTGCTCCATCTGGTTGCTTTCCAGCATCTTTCAGCTTTGGGACAGGTTTCTAAACAAATTATTTAGGTCAGACAAAGGCGTTTCCAGAGCAGGAATCTCCAGAGGCAGGCCCCCGTGTTAAGGCTTGGATGCACCAGGTCTGGTTGGCAGGTGCCCATCTTTGTTCCTGCAGTGGGGAACCTTGGTGCAATCTTTTGGTGCTGATTTATGGCACATCTGTGGTTAGCTGGTTACAGCCATCCCATTTTTGTCTTGTGAGATGAGTGAGAAGAGGAAGCTGACAGAAACCTACGGATACTGATGTTTCTGTATAGCTCACTGGCAGATGTCACTTGCCAGAGAGGAAGAGGGGCTTGATCTGTCCTTGTCCATCAGCAGATGAAGGATGCCCAGACAGGTGCCAAGATTCCTGTCCTGTCTATTTGGGTCACTTTGCCTTTACTGCTATTTAGGTTGCTGTCTACACAATGGCTGCCAGTTGCCAGCTTTGTACAAATTTAAAGTGAAAATGTAATAGAGAACATCTTTCCTAGGCTGAAGAGCCCTTTGACCATTTTCAGTCATGTTACTTGCTTCTGTGTAGTTTATCAAGTGATTTAAGTCATTCCATGTAACTCTAATTCTCTGTAATTTGTTGTTTTCTTGCAAGCTGTCACGGGCAGATATGACCAGTAATGGTTTTAGTGAATTGGTTTAAGGCCAGGGCAAGAAATTTAGATACCCAAATAGGAAAAGAGATTCATTTTCATTAAACATTTGTTGATTGTTAAGTGAAGATGATGTTTTGATTCAGTTGGGCTCTCACTGAATCATTTTGCCATTCTTGTTGATGAGGAAAGTGGTTTCTTCTGTCTCTAGGGAGTGTTGCTTTTGTGTTTTAGCCAACTTGATTAGCAAAAGTGATTGCTACTTTTGTAGTTAGTAGAATGGGCTCATATTTCTCTCATGCACAGATTTGCTAAGTAGAACACGCTGTTCAGAGCACCAAGATGATAATGCTCAAATCCCTTCCTTTTCACATGATTTAAGAAAAATGTCAAAGGAAGAAAATGTTCAATTGAATCAGATCAGATGGTGAAATTTACTGTGCCTGTGCTTGTTAGCATTTGTGGCTGGAATATTTTGGTACCACTCTGTATTTTGCCATTCCTGGCATATGGATTTGGATGACTCTTTTTTCTTTTTTGTTGTCTTGACTCATTGAAACTGTTTTCCTTGTGTGTAACTGGGATTTGGGTGATGCAGAATTCCTGTAGTGCTCATATTCACCACGGTTACAGAGAGAAGCAGAGCAGTTTTAGACCTTCACCAATGCCTCTGAAGCCAAGTTTAACTGTGAGGCTGTAGAGATAATTTGGTTAAGCATTTTTGGTTTTAGAAGTCTGTGCTTAAAATCTGAATTGTGAAGTTCAGACTTGGTAAAGTGGGTCAGCACTGCATAGTCGAACACAAGGTATTGTTTGGATTTATTTGCTGCTGTCACTGTTTTTCTTTTTGCAACTCTGTGCTGTAAGTATTTTTAGCATCTGTCCTCTTTTAAGAGTGAGGCTGTAACAGGAAATAAATTAAATTACTTGGATTATTTTGCTTCTAAGTGCATGGTTTCACTTATAAAGATGTAGACTACATTCTGGGTTTTCTTTTGCTTGAGGACCTGTGCTGCTGCTGCACTGGTTTGTAGTTTCTCATTTGTGGGTGTTCAGTACCTATTAAACCAGGCACTAATCCTTTTTCTTATTACTTCTCCACAGGCAGATTCAGTGGTTGGAGGCAGAGAGCTCCAACCATTTCTGCTGTATCTCTTATGTGTTAGTTCATGTCATGTTTTAGTAGCTGCTCTACACTTGTCTGCAGTGAACACACTTAACCCTCAGGTTTACAGTCCCTGGAGGAGAGGTGGGAACTTGAACATAACTCTGCATCTCAGGTCTCTCTGCCCTCTTCAAGTGCATTTCTTTCTGTCTCATGCTTTGAGTAATCCTCTGGCTCAAACTTATATCTTGTGATTCTTCTCCTCTTGCACCTGGCACTAATTACAGGCACCTCAAATGTTGTGCCTGTGAGATTCTCTTCAATTAATTAATGACTAGTGATCATTGGTCTGGCATTCTTTTTAAAGTAATATATAACCTACATCAGTAAAAATATTTCGGAAGAAAACAAAGAATGTTTAAAAATCATTTTGTGGTGTATGTCCATGAACATAATGTTGAATTTAAAGCTTCCTCTAACGCCCTTTGAAGAACTTAATTCTAAATATTTTGAATTGCTGTCAAAAACTCATGGTTCTTCTGGTTTTAATCACGTGTCTTCACAACAGTTCAATCCCTCTAAAAACTTTATAGTGCTTTAGTTTAATTAAACTTCCAGCCTTACAAAACTTCTGTTGAAGCCTAGAGCACTAAGTACTGAAGATAAATTTTTTGCATTAATCTTTCATGTTTGCTCTGGTAAGTCCATGATTTTAGCCATGCTGTTGCTCGTCTGTAAATACCCACTGTATTAGAATACTGTAGATAAAAGATATTCTAGTGACTGAATGTCTGCCAGTCCCACATAATTTACCTTTGTCTTTCTCTCTAAAATCTGAAATCATATTAAAAATAAATTCCAATGAGGAGTGATGCTTTCTGGTTCGATGTCTTTGCATTTAATTGTGAGTGATAACAGCACTTAGTGCTGTTGTGAGAGTGCAGTGGAAGTTCTGCATACAGTGAACATGTTCATGTCTCCACTCTGTCCTGTAGATCCAGTTCAGAGAGAAGGTATTATGGACAGCCATCACACTCTTCATTTTCTTAGTGTGCTGCCAGGTAGGTATCAATGTTGTCTGTGGTCAGAAATGTGTGCTCTCCTCATAAAAAGTACCCTGAAAGCATGAGACTTCTTGCTTCATGTTGACCTACCAGTTTCAGCTTTTATTTTCATGTTAAAGTATTTAAAGTTCAGTTCAAAAAACCTAGTTCTCTGAACTAGTCTTTAGTGTTGATCATAGATGTTTTTAGAAACTAATGCTTTATATTTAGTCAGAAATACAGAGCGTTTTTTTCTTGTTACAAAGATCCTGTCAAATGATGATAGTGGCTGCAGGGTAAACAGGCAAGGTAATTATTTATTGAGCAGCATAAACAAACGGAGCAATTCACGCATTGCTTACCCTCTTGTCCATGGCTACACTTCAATTTTAGCACTCAAAAGTGTGAAACTTAAATCAAGTGACTTTTTTACCAAATTCCTCTTCAAAAAGCTGATGGATTGTAAAGATTGCGGGCAAATGTTTTTGTGAAGTGTTGAAGTTGACATTTAGAACTTGTTTAATGTGAATATCCTGGTAAAGTTGTTAGCTAAAACCCTTCCAAAATGCCTGTCTTTGTAAACATTTATGTGATCTTTATTACTCATAGTTGTGGGCGTTCCTAGAACCTGTGCTTGGCTTGTAAACAGTGGAGGCTTTTTTGGTTTTTCTTTAAAGAATACCTGGATACTGAAGAGCATGAGAATCCATGTATTACTTGATACACATTTTTTAGAACTTATAGACCTCTTGGAAGATTCAAAATGAACTGTACATTTCAGAATCAGGCTTTTTAGCTTATGTTTATTAATGCAGCCGTTACAGACTGCAGAGCAGTAGTTTAATAGTTTTTGTTCTAAACTCTGAAGGACTGTTTAAAGGTGAAAACCCAGCTCTTGTACCTATCTGTTTTTTGGAAGGAGGAAGTAGGAATGATACTAGAGCTAGAAGAACATGTAGTTTATCTGGGTTTACTAGCAGCTGGATGTATGCAAAATTATAATTTTGCATCTATATGAGAGATGATAGTAGCTGA
This sequence comes from Nicator chloris, assembly GCA_013400495.1. Lineage (NCBI taxonomy): Eukaryota > Metazoa > Chordata > Aves > Passeriformes > Pycnonotidae > Nicator > Nicator chloris. The sequence goes on along the minus strand of WAAE01011996.1, from coordinate 120,691 downwards.
ATAAGGAAAACAGATGGTGCAGACTAGAGTTTTCAGAAATTGAGCTCTAAAATTGCCTGGATTCCTACTCTACTGTTTTGGTGATTAGGAGGAGTTTTAAAGAGCTCAAAATCCCTCAATATTGACATACAGAATATTGGAAGTTTTGTATGAACATATCTAGTATTGACAGTTCCATGTGGGATATTTCAAAACATATTTCTGTCCATAGAATTTTTAATATTTCAACTTCTTTCTTGGGGTTTCTGCTTTTTCCTGTGGAAGAGTCTTAGTTTAGTCCTCTGAGTTATGCCCCAGTTGGAGGATTAAAAGAGATGGTGTCAATACCTTTGGTTTAATAAAAAAAAAATTAAACAATGTAACAGTTGAATCATGACATGTTAAGATTTTGTATTAATGCATGGTAATTGTGTGTATCTGTTTAATGCTGTTGTGCACTTTGACAGATCCCTTTGTTTGGAATCATGTCATCAGATTCTGCAGACCCCTTCTATTGGATGCGAGTCATTCTTGCATCAAACAGAGGTTGGTACTCACTCCTTTCTCTCTTCTCTCTTGGGATAAACAGACCAGGAGAAAAACAGTTGGCTGTTAAATTCCACACCACCCAGATGTCAGGTTGGAACACTTTGTAAAGTTCTTAACACAGATGGAATTAAAATCGGTGCTTGAGCAGTGCCTCATGTTAGGAATGGGATTTCTTTGAGATGCAGATGAGATGAATATTGATTCACAAGTTTCTGGATGATTCCATCCATGATTTTTGGGTAATCTCTTTCTAACTGATATATGGGACAGGGAATCTTCTGATTAGGAACTGCACTAATGTGCAGTACAAGGGTGTTGATTAGGAAGTGCCTCACCTGTGCAGGTCAGTTACACTTCATAATAGTTATTATGAAGTGAGAGTTATGGGTAATTTTCTTCATGGGAAAGCTAAAGGCAGAGATGATTAGGCATAAACTTTAGCAAAACCAAACTAACATATTTTAGAAGAGTAAGGTGGAACACAACCAAATGTATAAGATTCAAACTCATGCTAGAAGTCTGAAACTTAAGATGGGTGACCAGTCATGCCTGACTCTAAATGAGGACACTGATCTCATCTGTAGCTTGGAAAATTGGCTGGAAGTAAGAAAATCACTGGAACCCTCTAATGTGAAAGTACTGCTTACTTAGGAATAGCAAATTTTGTTACACCAGTGAGGATAGTAAGGTAAAGAAGTTCCCTGCTTCAAATTCTCCTGCAGAGTTTGCAGAATTTGCTGTGTCCCTAGCAGTGTATGATACTAAATATGCTGTCCACTACCCTAACAGAACAGTAGCAGTGGCTGTGAAAAGGCTAGAGAGACTGGAGGCAATAAAAAGCTGGAGTGGGAAAGTGAGATTTTACTTAATTCAACTAACTAGAAGTCATTGGAGGATGTGAGGTGAATGCTAAAGTTTTTGACATCCTAATTTTCTGGCTGCTGGAGGAATAGAGATTTCTATGACAGGTCATGTAATATTTAACATGGAAACTCCAGGATACAAGTATGAAAGAACCGAATTATAATAATTACTTGAATGCTTTCCTCTTTGAATTGTGTACATTTGGGAGTTGGTACCTCAGTGACACAGTGCCAGTGAGTTGGCAGAGTTAAGAGCACCTTAATGACAGTCTTTGTTTTGTTAAGAACCAATTTAATCCTAAACTCTCAACTAGAGCTGGTGATTCCAAGGGCAGTGTTCTCAAAAACTGTGGATCTGCAGCATATTTTTGTGGTCTGCAAAATTAAACTTTTGGAAAATGTGACATTGAAGCACTGACAGAATAAACAACCAGGGATAAGATGCTGTCCATGGAAAGGTTCCTTGAGGATATGCCAGAAAAGCCAAGCTTCAGTGTGCCGTGGCCTTCAGTGTTAGCATGGTTCCACAAAAATATTTGTAATTAAAAGCTACATGTGTTTTCCATGCTGCCTTCGAAATTACAGGTTTTAACCCAGCAGTCTTTTGTGAGGCCATAACTGTCTTTGTTTTGTCTTATCTGTACAGGAATTCACATATTGGAAGCATTATTAGAAATAATAGTTACAGGTCAGGAACCTTTGAAGAGACCTAATGCTTTAGGGGAGGTGCTGGAATGGCAGTTGTTTTAATTTTTCTTCTTTTCTAGGTACTTTGATGGAATTGGGTATCTCACCCATTGTGACATCAGGTTTGATCATGCAGCTGCTGGCAGGAGCAAAGATCATTGAAGTTGGTGATACTCCAAAAGACAGAGCCTTGTTCAATGGAGCTCAGAAATGTAAGCACTGTTCCAGTTAAAATTACTGAGTGTGTTTTTATTCCTGGGAAAGCAGCCTGCCTAAGTGATACTAGATATGAGATTTCTCTGGTAGGCGTCTTCAGATTTTTTTAAAGGATTTGCTTTCTCTCTTTTAGTATTTGGGATGATTATTACCATTGGGCAAGCCATTGTGTATGTTATGACTGGAATGTATGGAGATCCTGCTGAAATGGGTGCTGGAATTTGTCTTCTCATTATAATTCAGGTTCGTAAAGAGCTATTTTGTGTGTAACTGAGACTGGTTAGAGACAGTATAGCTGGAAGGAAAAATCTTTCTGTGTCTGAGTGACTTCAGTTTATTTATTAGTGATGCTGCAAAGCATTATTTGTGTCTGTCTAGATATGAAAAATCTAAATATTCCATAAAGGAGGAGGATGCTGGGATGGTTAATATAAAAAGTATTTCAGGTAGGAGTGGTGCTTAATTGAAAATACAGGAATTGGTGGACTTTGGAAGCAGTGGCTGCTCTTCAGTGCTGTGGAGGAATTCTCACTAAATGGCACAGCTGCAGCTTTGAGACATTCTCCTGCAGAACAAAACAGTAAATGCACAAACTTAAACTTTTTTTAAAGAAAAAAAGCTATTTCTGAGTAATCTGTTTGCTGTATCTGCCTTGAAAAAATGCACAGAGCTCATTGCCAGGTGAGATGTGCAGGCCTTGGTACGTGAGAGGTCAGAAACACTGCATGATTGACATTTAGATGAAAGACTTAATGATCACTCTCCAACATGATGAAAATACTGAAGCAAGGAATTAAAACACAACTCTTGACTTGATTTATTCTTGTTTCTGCTCAGTTTTGTTTCTTTTCTCACAGCTGTTTGTGGCTGGTTTGATTGTGTTGCTGCTAGATGAGTTACTACAGAAAGGTTATGGATTGGGCTCTGGTATTTCCCTGTTTATTGCTACCAATATCTGTGAAACCATTGTCTGGAAAGCTTTCAGTCCCACTACCATCAACACTGGCAGAGGTATGTGTGCTGTTACAGTCAGTCACAGCATGTTTCAGTGGGTGTGTACTACACATAAACTATCAGATGTTTATTGGATGGCATTAAAAAAAAGGTTCTGATGTGTGGTGATTGGCTTCTGAAGTCAATTGTCCAATCAACATTGAAGATGAAAATGTCTGACTTCCATGGAGATTAATACAAGTTTGCCTTTGCTGATTTGAAGTGCAGCAGTTAAAATGGGACTTCAGGCCCCTTGAATGAAGATTTTTGGATTTCCAAACCGAAATTGTCTTGTTTCAGCATCACTCAGTCCATGGAAGTAGAGAAGATAGGAAATGCTGTACATTCAGAGGAGCTGTTTGTGATCCAGCTGTTGTTTGTGGCTATAGGATGCTTTTGTAGTTGTTGCCTCTGAATTACTTCAAGCTAGTTTGATTCTTCAGAGGCTGCAGTCTCCTCATTCCTCAGCCAGTCTTTGACAAAATCTCGTTGTTCTGAGACCCCTGAAGTAGCACTTTAAGATACAGCATCAAGAAATTACCTCATTTACTGCATTCATTTGAAATCCTGAGCCATGTTTTAGTTTGCATTCATTTGATTTTAATTCTTAGTAGTTCTGTTGCATTTTTATTACTGTCCTTCAAAAAGCTATTTTTCACCTTGTTTATTATTTCCTCCTTCTGAACATCCTCCTGCTCCCAGAAAAGAAAGGGAGTATTCTTTCATGTGTGTGACTTTGATTTTTTTTATATTTTTGTTTTTCTAAGCAGGAATAATAGTTTTTTAGATTATTCTACATTCCACAACCTAAAAAAGAGTCCTGTGTTGTGACATGTTTGTTATAACAGGATTCATGTCCTATTGTATCAGATTTTCTGTATGTCATACTTAAAATTTCCAAAAAAAGGGCACGTTTTAAAAAATGTTTTTAATTTGGAAATTAACCTTTCTTTCACTTTCTTTCATGCAGGAACAGAGTTTGAGGGTGCTGTGATTGCATTATTCCATCTCCTGGCCACACGAACTGACAAAGTCCGGGCTTTGCGGGAGGCTTTTTACCGACAGAATCTGCCCAACCTCATGAACCTGATTGCTACAGTGTTTGTGTTTGCTGTAGTCATCTATTTCCAGGTAAAACTCCTCAGAGCAGCTCTGCAGAGGTAGAAGTGCATGTGGACCCTGGACACTGCAGTCATTGGGAAAATATGGGAAGTTTTAAGCCAGAGTATCTGAAGTATCTTAGCTCTGAGAAATGAACTCTTTTTATTCCAGTGTTGTTATTTCAGTAACTGTTACCTCTGTGACAGTAAAGCTGACAGTAAAATTTTACAGCCAGGCCTGCTTGCACTCAGTGTATAATGTCACATTCCATTGAATGCCACACACACTATGAGAATATTTTTAATAATACAGATTCTGGTACTGCAGTGGTTGCATCACACCAATAATACTCTTTCTATTCATAATTGAAAAGAATACTTTTGGACAGAGCTGGAGAACTTCACTTCTTTGGAGTGCAAAGCTTATCGGTTTTTCCCTAATTTTCTTGAAACATTTAATTAATTTTTCTTTTTAAATCTAAATATCTATTAAAATGGACATTAAAGGAGGATCCATATGGAGATTTTGGGAGTCGAGGCGGCTATATTGTGATCTTTAAAAATTTTTTTTGTTAAGTTGTTGAGTCTGAGTTCTGTGGGGGGGGAAAAAAAGACCAAGTTTTCAAGTTCATGTGGCTTTTCTTGGGTCTACTCAGAAAAGATCCTGCCCCAGAAAACTACAGAAGAGCCTGGGCTTACTACACAAGAGCCTGCTGGTAACTGGCTGGTTCAGTTGGAAGCCATTACAGGCTTTTATCAGCCCCTAATCTATAAAATGTATTTTACAGGAGTAGCAGTTAGCAGATGAGAAACCGTGTTTATGTGAAAAGAATGTAATACAACCAAGCAGTAACACTTTTAAATCCTTAAAATTTGTAATCCACAGTGTAGCAGAAAGCCTTTGGGCTTTACCATCTCAAACCTTGCAGTCCTTGTTTGTCTAGCAAGAACTGCATGGTCAGGAATAGCTTTGGGGCATACTGGGAATACCTTGTGTCTCAGAAGTGAACCCTGGTGCATTTGTGTTCTTTCCCACAGGGATTCCGAGTGGATTTACCCATCAAGTCTGCACGATACCGTGGGCAGTACAGCAGCTATCCCATCAAGCTCTTCTATACCTCCAACATTCCCATCATTCTGCAGTCTGCCTTAGTGTCAAACCTCTACGTCATTTCCCAGATGTTGTCTGTTCGTTTCAGTGGCAACTTCTTGGTGAACTTACTGGGACAGTGGGCAGTAAGTATTCTATCACATTTTAGCTGCATAGAATTATTTGCATTTTTACTTTGATGTGAATCCTTGGTATTTAACTGACTGGAATACTTACTTTTTAACGTTTGTGTATAAAAGCTGTTTCAAACATCAAAGAGGAATTTCTCTATTAATACAAGATAGGAATGTGGGAAGTCTGTGAAAAATAATTTATTGTCTTTTTTTCCCCTCTCAGGATGTCAGTGGAGGTGGCCCTGCTCGCTCTTACCCTGTTGGTGGCCTGTGCTACTACTTGTCCCCTCCAGAATCCATGGGTGCAATATTTGAGGATCCTGTCCATGTAATAGTTTATATAATATTTATGTTGGGATCCTGTGCATTCTTCTCCAAGACTTGGATTGAGGTGTCTGGCTCATCAGCAAAAGATGTAGGTGTTCTACCTTAATCATTTTCAAACAGTGCTTCTGGTTTAGAACTGACCACCTACTGACTGATTAGTTTATCCCAGTAAACATCAAGTAACTGTGAAACACTGCAGCAGTTTCATAAAGTAATGTTTTTTGCAGGTTGCCAAGCAACTCAAAGAACAGCAAATGGTGATGAGAGGCCACAGGGATACATCAATGGTTCATGAGCTTAACAGGTAAGGAAATGCTGACTTCCAGCTGGATGGTGAAGAGTGCTGGGGAAGTGTCATCTAGAGCAGAGATGGTTGGAAGAATCCAATGCCTGTTTCCACTGCATAAGGGAAGAGTCTTCCCATTCAGCTGTTGCCTTCATTAGATATGCAAAAGAAGTTACAGCAGCAGATTACTGTATTTTTTTTAAGTGACATAATGAGGGATTTTGAGTTGAATCTTTTCCATGTTTGTAAAAGAAAGATACCTTGGTTATTACCTCCTTCTTTCCTGTTTTTTCCTTTCTTACAGATACATCCCTACAGCAGCTGCATTTGGTGGTTTGTGCATCGGTGCCCTCTCAGTACTGGCTGACTTTCTAGGAGCCATTGGCTCTGGCACAGGCATTCTGCTTGCAGTCACTATTATTTATCAGTATTTTGAAATATTTGTAAAAGAACAGGCTGAAGTTGGAGGAGTAGGTGCATTATTTTTCTAGATGTCCAAATATTTTATGGTTTGTGTGAAAGGGAAAGTATTTTGACAACATGCGTCATTTAGTCCAATAATGCTATTTTCTTTTTACTTGTTTTCAAGTGCTACGTGTCCCATTACTGTAATGGGCATTGAGCGATGCCTGTGTGCAGCATTAGTACCAGCTGCCTTAAGAATAAAGTTTACATTATCTTGTTCAAGTATTATCTAGTGTTGCCTGTAATGCTGGAAACAATTCATCTACCTTGCTGTTCAGACACTACAGTGAGATGGTAAAATGTATCAGTTTGAGAGTGGTAAAGGTCTTTGCACACAGCAGTAAAGTGTTAAATTAATTTCCCTGTCCCTAATAGGAGAAAAAGATACCTGAGTTCAGATTGCCAGTATTCCTGACAAAATTCATTTGTATCTGTATTTTACATTAATTTTTTTATACTTTTTTAACTTGCATTTCCCCACCACTGAACTCAGCACTCCTTATTCCTTTGCAGTGCCTCCACCCAGGCACCTTTCTCTGAGCTCTGAGGGTGGGCAAGCAAACATTTTACGGGTGGCTGATACTCATCTCACGTGTGCCCTGGTTCTGTGCTGGACCTGCTGCAGCCGGGGCAGTCGGGTTCCCGCCCCGGGCCTCCCGTGGGGCAGCCTGGCAGCCACTGTCACGCCGGCAGCGCGGCCCAGCCCAGCAGTTCTGTTCAACCATGTACTTGTGAAACCTGTGCCACTGAAACTTCATGTCCACTTTGCTTTTGTGAGTCTAAAGAACGAGGCCTGGTTCCTAAAGCAGTTCATAGGAGAGAAAAGGGGGAACGGCGAGTTCCTGCTGAAAATCTGTCGCACTTTACAGCGGCGATGTAACAAATGTACGCGTTAGACAATAAACTTATTTAATTAAACTCTCTCCTGTGTCTTGTCTCTGCCAGTTGTAATTCATGTGCAGTCTTTGGTAATTTCTACAATGCCGTATTTTTTTTCTTTTTAGAATATAATTCTGATTAATTTTTAGCAGCCACAATTAAAAAAAATCCCAAGATTCCTCCCCTAAAGTCACTGAGCTTTTCTGCTCTGCTGTAATCACTTTTTCCCTTTGATGTCACATTTCTTCTGTCTTCTCTCACTCTTAACTTGAAAGTAACTTTGTGTTGTTTGTGCAGGTAAGAAACTCTTAAGCCATTTTTTGTTTCAGAAAGTCTCCCGGATTATGTATGCTCATCCTCATCTATTTCAGAGGCAAGACTGATCTTGATGTGTGTTTATTAAAATCTCAGATCCTGACCTTTCAGCAGTGGTGGCTGTTTACATAATTAGTAGTATGTTTACATAATTAGCATACATCCCACTGTGTGCAGATGCACTGAAGGTTTATTTGGGATAAGATACACCTAGAAGTGATGTGACAGAATGAAGGTGTAGCCTAGGTACACAGGTGTCCTTGGGAGATGGAAAACTGCAAGGCTGTGCCCTCTCAGGGCACATAAGTGACCTCATACCTTCAGCAGGACCCCCTGGCTGGGCCTGCACAGTTCTGGTTTGCACCGGTGGCTGGTGGTGTCATGATCATTATTTTAGACCAAACAAATCAGTTTTCCCTTTCTGCATAGTTTAGTTAGGGCTGGGAGAAGGAAACATCGTGTCTAAATCATAATAGGAAGTTCTTAAAATTGCCATTTCAATTACTTCATCCAGAGCACGTACACAGTGTTCCTGTGCTGCTGTCCCTGCTCCTGTCACAGAAAATTACAACTTAATAGGATATTCTGCAATTCTATGATTTTTCAGTTGGAAGGGACTCACAAGACTCACTGAGTCCAACTCCTGGCCTTGTGCAGGACATCCCAAGAATCCCACCATGTGCCTGAGAGTGTTGTCCAAACACATCTTGAACTCTGTCAGGCTCAGTGCTGTGGCTGCTTCCCTGAGGAGCCTGTTCCAGTGCCCAGCCACCCTCTGGGTGAAGAACCCTTTCCCGATATCCAACTTAAACTGGCCCTGACACAACCTCAGGCCATTCCCTTGGGTCCTGTCACTGGTCACTAGAGAGAAGAAATGAATTCCAGCCCTTCTGCTGCCCACCATAAAGAAGTTGCAAAGCACCATGAGCTCTCCCCTTTCCCAATGTTAGGAGTTGTGTGAGTGCTGTGAGAGTGAGAGAGACCTGCACTCGCTCTTCTGCCTCTGCCTCCTTTGGAACCATGGTGTTACAACACCAACCACGGTTACCTAAACATCTTTCCTATACCGACTTGTAAGTGCAGAGAGGAATCTAGTGAGAAATGAGCCATTCTGAAAATTAAACTGTTTTTATTATGGATATTCTGTCAAGGCTTGATAGAGCAGGTAAAAGGAATGCTTTTGTCAGTTACATAATTCTAAATAAAAATACCAGAATCATTACTACAAACACTTGTTTTGCACTACAAGTGAAGCAAAGGACCTCAATTACAAGAAGAGTTGTACTTCTATGCCATCCAACTTGGGCAGTTTTGAATTCAATTTCTCATTGTCCAGTTCTAGAACTTCATAAAAGGAACTTGGAGCGGTTTTTCTGCTGCGCGCTTCAGAGCCAAGGCGTAAGTATAAACCCTGGCATCTACTGCCAGATGTTCCTCTGCTACTAGTTCTGAAAATAAAAAAATATGAGATGCTGTTAAAACCTCACCTTTACAGAAATGTAAGTCCTTGCTAAAATGAGGATAGGTAGCATTCCAGACACTGCAAACTCCTCCTGCTGTTCCTAACTCTCATACCTGGCCAGGTGTCTCACAGTATTCTAGGGTGAGAAATGACACGAGGAGCCCTGAGAAGGGGTTCTTGAAGGTCATGTTAGTGCATTTAATGTGTCAGAAAGCTCTTACCATGAATCCTTTGCAACAGGTCATTCTTTGGAAGTGAAACAACTTCCACAAATTCTAGGAGAGAAGAAAAAGATTTACACATCCTTAAATTAGTGAACAGTAGAGAAGTGTACCTTTGTTTTCTGTTTCTTGCAATTAAAAAGGGGAGAGAAACTGACTGAATGCTCATCTCCATCCAAAAGTTGTGAGCTTTCATATATCAAAAAAAGGTCAATTAAATGGGGGAAGGCAGTGACTGGGCTCACTAAAAATCATGTTTGGCAGACAGAAGCTGGAAAAACAGTTGGGAAAAAAGTGTAGCTGGTAGCTGTGAAAGATAAAAATCCCAAAAAGAGAAACCTCCCTTTGAAGAATGAAAAATACACTGGTGAATAAAACTTGTTTGGCTTCTCCTGGTACAGGAATGGATTGGAGATGCATTTCAAGACCAAACCATCTCAAAGGGTTTGTTCAAGATGAATTTATGCTGGCTTACCCCTCCCCTGTCTCTCTGAATTACTCATCTCTAGGGCTTGTCCTACAGCTGTTGGAGGGGTCAGTAATTTGTATTTCCTGAAATACTGGTGCTATAGGTGCAATACTGGGAAAGATAATTGACGCAATAATGCCCCTCAGGAATTTGCATCTAGGCCAAAGTCAACCTCAGGCACGTTTGATTAGGGTCAGGAGATTACCCAAGCACAAATAAAAACCAGTTTTAACTGACTTTTTCTAAGTAAAACTTGCCATACGAAGAATCACGCTTGACCTTATTGTCAATGAGATCACAGTCACGTTACGTACCTCCATCATCTGCAAGTGAAAAAAGTAGTGAGTTAAGGGGTTGAAATACACTAGAGTTTACAATTAAAAAGCATTTGATGGCTGACTGACTGTGAGGGACACTACAATTACTTCCAGAGTGAAGCTACAACTGAGAGCAGTATCTAGGTTCACAAGTGCTTATGGCCCTCACTGAAATCTGGCACTGTAATGCTTTATTCTGAGTGTGCCAACATCTGACACTTCACATCTGGGCTTCCCCAGTGAGTCCAGTAGAGACACTCTGCTCATCTAGACAGCAGCATGTGATTGGAAACATGCAGTATCCAAATCAGCTAGGACAGAACAGATGCAGTGGTGGGGTTGTTTTAAACCCATTGTTTTGTTATCTTCTCAAAATTTTCAAATAAATAGTACAAAACTCACCAAGGTTTTGCTTAGGTCTTGTGTTCTCAGCCTCATCTCCATTAATGATGACACTCACAATGTGTGTTGTGCTGTTTGACATTCCTGGGTCCAAGCACAGAGCTGCCAACGAGCACATGGAGAGGTTCATTTTTCAAAGCAGGAGTCAGGCACCTTGACATTTTAATAAAAGCTTTCACAGAAATGTATCTGATACAACAGGAGAATATATTTGTGGCAGACATTTGTGCTGTAAGAATAGGGAAAACTTTGTGTTCGCATATTCTTAGAAGTAATGTTTCTGTAACTCTCAGCTCTTTTACAGATCTCTGGCAAGACTTGTTTTCACAGCCAAATTTACTTTCCATTCAATAGACTAAAGATTTACTATAAAGTATCCCTTATAGACTTCCTCAGTCTGTTGGAGTCTAATTTTGCCATCACCTGTCTCCAACCTCTCCCAGTCCCCAGCATGCAGTTGTGCCCAATAACTGAGAGACAAGACTCAACTGCAATGACATTTCCTCAAAATCCTAAGTTGCCTCACCTACCTTCTCAAGTCTGATTTATGATCCTCATTTTGCCTTCATTTTATCTTATGTAGGAAGCATAGAATTGGAACAATCATGTTCCAAAGGATCTCTGAATTTACTCCAATTACTCTCCTTTTCTCTTTCCAGCTGGAGAACTCGAGTATTGTCACCTCCCCATGGCTGACAGAAGGGTGACCTCTACATCATGCACTTCTTTTTTTCTAAGTTCACAGATGCTGTTACACAGAAGTCCAGCAATTTAGACCTTTACACTAAAATGCCAAATCACAGCTTGAATAATTGGGTTTTGTGTAAAGGATCTTAATTAAAAGCAATTTCCTCCCTACAGACATCAAACTTACTTCAGACAGAAGTTCAGCAACTGATTCACACCAAGGACCAAAGTTTCACTTTCACAGCCATGAGATGCTACCCTGCTAATCTGCATAGGCTTTGCTGCTTGGGATTTTCCCTTTGGTTTAGAACATTTCAGACATTTAGAGTAGCCATGAAGACACAATTAGCTTTGGTGGGAAAAAAATTTAAAAAAGCAAGGACCTGGAGTACATTCAATGACTTCCCCCTTGTACCCAGTTTCTTCCTTCAGCTCTCGAAGCGCAGCACTTTCTGCTGACTCATTTTCCTCAATGAGGCCTGGGAGATACATAATACACAAAAACAATTAAAAGCTTCCCACTTAACTGCAATATCCATCCTGAGATCTAATCAAGCTTTATGGAAGAGGGGAAACATCCTCACTACTCTGTCTTTATAGAGGGATAAGTGTTAGGAAGGATTCCAGTCCATGGATTCATTATGCTGCTGCCCACATCCTTAACCAATTAGCTAGAGAATCATGCTGCCTGGCCCAAAAATGGCAATAATATTCTCATGAGGGAAACAAGCTGAATGCTTTGACTCTTAGAGAAAGGAGAAGTGGAGGGAATTTTCTCCAATCTGCTAAAACAAGCTTTTTTGTTTTTTCATTATCAAATATTCCTATTTTGGAATAGCACATGGAGCTCAGCATGGTTTTCCAGCTAGAGCTTCATTAAGATCACAGAATCAACTAAGTTGGAAAAGACCTTGGAGATCATAAAGTCTAACCTATAAAATATATATATAACCTATAAAATACATAAAGATTGACACTCCAAGCACATCAAAACACACCGAACCGTATGTGACTCATGTTAATGTTTCAGCCACTTACCTGCAGGAAATTCCAAGCAGTAGCCATTGATTGGGGGCCTGAACTGTTTCACCAGGACAATGCAGTCGTAGTGCAGGGTTCTCTGTAGCACTGCTATCACTGCTACACCTGCCACACCCATGGGAGACACAAGGACATGGAATGTGAGTGCAGCAGAAGGTGAGATTTTAGTGCCAGATCTGGAAAGGAACCCACACACTGCTACTATGAGCATTAAATGTTTAGATGCCTGCTCCAGAATCCTGAATGATGAATTTAAGCTCTTTATATCATGCATGGTGAGAGATCTTCAAAGCTCCCCAGCGAGCCAGAGGCACACATATCAAGCAAGACTGAGCCTCAGGGAAGGGCCCTCCTGCCTACAGAAACTGCTTGAAAGCCGCTGTAGGGAACTCTCCACTACATTCTTCATGTCTAAATCATGTCCCAAAGAGCTCTACTCTGTGTCAGGGCATCCCTGATGTCTTTGGAAGTGCTCCATCATTTTAAAGTGAATACGATGCTCTTGGGAAAGCACTCCCACCAGTAAGGTTCTGATTCTTCAGCATTAAAGTCAGCATTTCATTAGCTGCCAAGCCACCTGTTCCATATCCTCATTCATTCAAGAACAGATCAGCTCAAAATCTCCATTGTCAGCTTCTCAGAAGGACTTTCACAGGAAAAAAATGCAAACAGAAAAAGCCACCAATTCTTACCATCAGCTGTAACTCCCTTTTTGCTGCCAGTACGCTTCACAGTTTCCCAAGTTCTGTTTAACCAGAGAAAAGAACAAATGAATACACAAATCATCTCCTACCTTTGCTACTTTCATTTAAAGCAAAATCTATCATCACACAGTGAGGTCTTGTAAGAAGCAGCTGGCCACAGGCAGGCCCTGTCATACACTGGCACTATAAAATGTCTATAGCATAGTTTTCTTTTGCCTACTTAAGGAGGGAGAGAGAAAATAGTTCATTTTAGTTACACAGAAATCCAATCTTGCTAATTTTAAGAGGATACCCTGCTGATGAGCTGGGAGGCACTAGAGAAAGTAATCAGTACAGAATCTAACACATTAAGGGGAGGGAACTAAAGTCATGTTGTAACACCTACATAAATACAGCAAAACTAAAGAGTACCAAAAAATTGGACAGAAATGATAACATACAAGAGGACATTAATTTGTCAATAATTTGCAAGATCCAGCACCATCAGCAGGGAAAAAGGAGCTCATAATGAAGAACCAGAAAAGCCACAGGATGGACTCTCTGATTGTGACAGAGTACTTGCACAGCTAGAGCTTGCTTCTGTGTAGCACCTTTCCAAAGAACTGGAAATGCAACACAATGCAGGTCCAGTGTGCCCAAGAGGATTTAGGAGCCAAATCCAATCCCAATGCTTGCACATCTGCCAGAGTAAGATTCTCTTCTTTGAACAGCAGGAACTCTGAAGGAACCTCACAATGAATGGCTCTCATCTTGTGTGGAGTGATGTGTTTGTAATGCTCACGTTCTCTAGCCTGGGGCCAGGCTGTACAATTGGGAATCTGCAATACCAGAGAGGCAATTACCTGGTTTTCCCAAAGGGATCAGTGTAAGTTGTTTCTGCAAGCTTCAACCATTGTCTTTCTATGATTACCTAAAATAAAGAATTCTCTGTTAAACACATTATAAAATTAATTCCAAAGAATTGGAAGAAACAACACAACTATTTTTAGGTTCTTTAGAAGACAAATTTCAGCATCCCAACACATGCAGGAATGTGCCACAGCATTCCTGTTGCTGATAGAGAAAAAACAAAATTACTCTAAATTCTTGAATATGAATAAAAAAATAACCCCAAGACAGTAGCTTTTCTTAACATGAATTTTATAACCAAGTTTTGATGAATTCAGTGGGATTTTATGTACTGCAAAGTCCTCATTTTTTAGTGTGATTTTGCAAGGGTAATATATCAGCTGCAAAAGGGTCTCTGGGCTGCACAGACTTCAGCTACACTGGTGCTCACGAGTGCCCCCTTTGCAGAGAACACAGCCCAAAAGCTGAGCATGCCAGATTGAAAACCACACTACCCGAAACTTTTCTTGCCCTGATCCCAGACTGTGGCCTTGTGTAACTGCTGTTTTCTGCAGCTGTGAGAGTGATATTTACCTGCCCCTTTAGGATTCTGAGAGCTGCTGAGTGAGTGCTTGGCATTAACACTGTGACCAAATGTCTTTTCTGGGCTAAATGAGTTTATTTTCCCTATGGTAGTTCCTCATCTTTTACGTAATTGATTTAATAGAGAAAAGCCCCTAGATATTAGCCCAGCAGTTTGCTTCTTTTACAGTAACTTGGTTTAAAATGAGTTATTTTTATTGCTTTGTCTATTACTTTGATGGGCAAAAAACATCTGCTTGTAACAGCCTGAATGTGCCTTCCCAGAAAAAGGAAGAATGAAGTAAGCTCAGCTCCCACTTTCATGGAAGGTGTTCCAGCATCAGAGCACACTGTTACTGCACAGTTACAGAATCACTTCTGATATAAGAGCCATTGGCAGAAAGAGGGTAAATGCTTCTCTGTATTAAGCCCACAAAATTATTGAAAAAAGTCAATAGCTTAAAATATGTAAGATCTAATTATAAATTTCCAGTGATACTAAAGAGTACATTGTTTTAAAAGAAAATAACTAAGAAACATTACAAAAAACCCCTCAAACAACATAAACTAAAGAAAACCATAAAAAACCTACACAAAACCAATCCAAAAGAGGATAAAATGAAAATGCTGCCTGCAAAAAACCCAGCTCTTAATAGAAAATCAAAAAAAGATTACAAAAATTAAATCTTTTGTGCTTGTGAAATATTCCTATTTTAAAAATGCCCAAGAGAAAAGACATAATCCAAACAAATCTCTTCTTTCCTTGTGCCTTGAAACCAGAAGAAATGACAAGAGTGTGTTCACTCCAAGAAGAACAAATAAAAGAAACCACATTTGTGTTATAACAAGAGCAGGACACTGCCAAACCTGCCTTAACACCAAAGATTAACTTATAAGAGTTCACTTAAAAGGGAACTGAAACAAATATAGGCAGTTTAGGGTGAAAGTGCTTCTAATAAGCATGAAGTACCTCCAGAATCCTTTCTTAGGACTGATATTATTCTTACTACTTCCTTACTGATGTCTTTGAAAGATCTAATTAATTAGAAAGATTTGAAAGATAAGCCAAATTCAAATCCTTTCAGAAAACATACAATGTAGTACAATCCTAAATGTTCAAGTTTAAGGTGGTTCACCACCTTAAAGAAAAAAAAAGCTGTTTGAAAGAGAAAACTGTTGTTGAGTTTGATAACCCACCAATTTGTAAAGTCTCTCAGAGATACCAGCATTATTTCTGAACATTGAAAAACCTCCTGAAGAGACAATACAAGAGAGAGATGCAAAATCTGAAAAAAAGAGAAGCAGTTTAAAATAATGCAACACTCTAGAGTTCTCTCTCCTCATTGATAATCTGTATAATTATTTCAATAAAGAGGAATGTCACATCTTTTAAACTCTGACAATCAGGAAGAAGTGTTTTGTCTATTGAATAGGTTTTTATGAACATACAGCCTCTCTAGCATTTTGTACTCTGCACTCACAAACTCACAAATAATTGTTATTTAACAACAAAAAGTGGCAAACCCAAGCATGCTGTACCTCTTCCTTAAGAACGGATTGTTTAGCTGTTTTTGCAACTTCTGTGGATGTCTCAGCTGCCATTTTCAGGAATGTCAGGCTTTTCCCCTCCTGTGCAAAGTCCAGATATATATGAAACAAAATCAATATTTGCTTTCAGTGTAAAGTTAAAGGTTCATTTCTGCACTGTAAATTAACAAATATAGCTTGTTGGAGAAAGTCAGGGACGTGTGATGGCAAGTTCAATTCATGTTTTGAGCTCCACCCAGTGATTTCAGAGTCGAATAATTCAAAGGAGAAATGTATATTTGGGTCAAATCCATGCCTTGCATAGTTTTAATAGTCCTATCAGCTGTCAGGTAGCTATGCCAGCAGAAGACACTTTTCTTAACCATTCAAATGTCAGACACACATATAGACAATCCATTTCAAATTGCTTCATTCTGATCTGGGTAAAATGCTCTGTCAACAGTGTCTAGACAACAGGACTGAACGCTCCACTATGAAAGTGCAAAAAAACCCTTATACAAGAGCACTTCAATGGTAAAAATTGTCTGCTATTAAAAATCAGAACAAGAACCTACCTCCAACTTACATCACAAATAAACATGTAAATGACTCAATCCTTCCACTAAAAAAAAAGGTCAAAAAACTACACGTGCGTTGCAAGTCTGTGCAGCACGTGGGACTGGTGTGACCAGGGCATATCAGTCTCTTAGTGGGAATGATGTGCCCAACACCATGCAAAAACCAGCATTTTCATTAAAAAATGCCCAAAGCAAGGCTCTGCACCTGCAGCTCACTGCCTCAGCTGGCATCCCTAGGAAAGTGAGATTATGCACTCCCTCCATCCAGTTCCAGCCTAAAGACACAGCAGGCAGCAGAAAAAGAAATGTATTAGAGACTGACCCTGTGTCACTGTGGAACTAGAGGGCACTTTCAGCACAGAAACTTACTCCAGGGAAACCATCTCTGATATTAACTTAATACTGAAGTCCTGCAAATCATCATGAATCATAAGCAAAAGCCAGAGAAGAGAAACAAATCAGTTTAAACACCAGGAGAGATGAGATAAGATAATCTTAAAGAACTCAATCATCCATAGCACTGATGGTCATAAACTTTCCATAAAGTCAAAAAGAATCTTTCCATGACTTCAAACTATGGATTAATACGGCTCTGTGTGGTCTCTAGCAATGGAAAGTACCAAAGTGTGTGAAAAGTCTCTGTCACACCCAACTTTAGCACTTTATTTTTTCCTTTATCCTTTTATGGTAACATCTGTTGCACACTTGTGAAACATGAAAGAGCAACAATCAGCTTTCTTACATACTGGATTGACATTTACTTGCAGTAAGCAGTTAAAAGGAACAGGTAGGACTAAATATTTTTGTTTAGCAGCAGGAATAAAGTTAAAGTACATGAAACCATTTCCTTGGTCTGTACACAGGTCACGCTCTTTCTTAAGTCTTAAGGAAGTGTTTTGGGATGAAGTAGGGCATAGAGATCAAATGTGCAGATTGGTTTTATGTAACATAAGTCTTGAAAAGAAACCCTCACCCGTTAAACCAAATTCTGTTCCTTCAAATATATGTTCTATAATATTCTCTTAAAGCAATGAAGCTCCTTTTCAAAACTACATTTTATTATCTACCTTACCACTATTTGTCTGAAAAACTGTTCAGTTGCTTATGTTCCAGTTTCTATCCCACTTCAGTTCAGTCAGCTGTTCCAATGTTGGAACTCCCTTCTCTTAGGATTGAAGGGTTTTATCTGGACAATGGCCATGGTCTCATGGTGTGAGCCTCAAATACAAGACCAAGCTTTCCACCAAACATATGCAAAGGAAGCACAGCTCAGGAGAAACAGTCAAAGGAGGCTCTGTGTCAAGTCTTTAAAAACACAAAAACCTAACATAGCCAGCTACAGCAAATTCATCTCCTACATTTGGAAAGTATTATAGCCTTTTGCATTGTCAACATAAATATAGCAAAGGAGTAGAGAGTAAACCATAGCCTTGTTAAAGTTGTCTTCAGATTGGGCTAAGTCTTCCTCTTTTACTCTCCCCTCACAGGAAACCCTGTTCCATTGATCACACTAATCCTCCTGCACAAATATCAGTGTATCTTTCTCAAATGTGGATTACCACTGTTGTATCATGAAAACAATACTAGAACCTCATCTCATGGCAGAACCTGTTTTCAAAACAGCTTGCTCTCTCCTCAGAGATTCAGTGGTAACTTGCTGCTTAAAACAACAACAAAAAGATATACAGCTTCAGTGGTTTGAATTATCACTAAAACCCCAAATGGGTGAACACCTCAAAGAGAGGGGAATGCTGATTTATCCCAACTTCTGTAGTTTAGGTCTCCTCCACAAGTGGGTGCAGTAACTCTACATATAGTGACATTTTTAAAAGCTCCACCAAAACAGTATTTTTGTCCAGATTCAGTTGGCAGTATAGAAGTGAGAATTTCTGCTGTTAGAAAGCTGAAATACCATTTGGTTAAATGAAGGCTGCAATTCTGGCATCTCACATTAGTCATGCTGTCAAGGACGGCAACATCTTTTGTTCATAAACAAAATTAGCTGCAACTGAAAATTAAACTTAACACTAAAAATGTGAGGCTTCTAAAGGCCTATTGAGCCTTCAGAACATGCCTTGTCTTGCAGTTCTTCTATCTCATAAAATTCCCTCTGCATATAAATATGAGTTCATTTGAGTTAAAAATTCAATGCAGCTGATACAGCAGCCTGGAAACTTGGCTACCTGATTTAGGATTACATGAGCTCTAAGAATACACATTTTTAATAGTTATAAATGCAATCTTAAGAATATGTCAAAGCACCCACATTTATCAGCTGCCTTAACATGAATCAACAGCGCTTGAACTATCAATTATGGGGAAAAAGAAATGTTTTCTACCTTGTCTGGTAGTTTTGGTGCCCAGTGTTACAGTGTACTGCTGGTAAATCATGCTACTCCTTCCTTTAATTCAAACTGGGATCAAATTCTGTCCTGAAAAAGTCATGCCATTTATAAAACATGTAACTTTATCCCCATTGCTTATTCCTTTATTGAGTGGCTTCCTTTCAAGGCAGCATCCAGCCATTCTACAGTTTCCAAATTATCCTTCCCAGCAGTTAAAATCTTAAGCCAACCGAGGTCTGTGAATCAGTTCAAGAGAGAAGTCAAGATATCAGAACTATACTTCAGTATTAATACTTAGATAGATGGATTAGCTTCCTAAACCACTTTTCAGAAGACATTCTCTGATCCAAACACACATTCCAGCTGACAGCAAGCACATTTAATGGAAGCTCAGCACTGGGGGTCCCATGGCAAACTCAAGGTCAAACGAAATACAGATTTTCTTACAAAGAATGTGCAAAGAGACACTGGCAACATTTCATGCACGATTTAACAAACAGCACTCCCAGATACCCAGGCTGAAGATACACATCATTAAAAACTCCTAAGGCACTTTAAATTTGTTACTTGCACTTTACTGCTATGATTCTAGAAACGATATCAATTAAGTAGCAATTAAGTTGAGGGGAGGCAGAAAAGTAGGGGGAGGATGTTTCACTTTTATCATGGTATCTAGAAGCATGGATGAGTGCCAAATAAAATATGGACAAGTAACTGCAGAGCAAACAAGGCTTATCTCACACAAGCAGAAGAGGGTTAGAGGTAGCTCCGAGGTGTTATCAAACTTCCCAACAGCTGAGGTGTCACACAGCTGGGGGAGACATCCCCAAACTGCAGACGTGAGAGCAGAGGAGGAAACATCGCGTGCAAACAATGCCATTGCAGCATTCACACAGGCACAGATACAACAGCTGAACCACGGGGCTTAAAAATCCCCCATAGTACTCTGTTAATGCTTGACTTGGGACTGAACAAAATAAAACAGTGGTTGATAAAAAACTTAACACGAGCCGACAGTGTGTGCTCACAGTGCAAAAAGCCAAAGGTGTCCTGGGCTGCATCCAAAGATTCTGCCCCTCTCCCTTGCCCTTGTGAGAGCCCACCTGGAGCACTGTGCACAGTTTTGTGTCCCCAACATAACAAGGACTTGCAACTGTTGGAGCAAGTCCACAGGAGGCCACGAAGTTGATAAGGGGACTGGAACAACTCTCCTACAAAGACAGGCTGAGAAAATTGGAGAAGATTGTGTGGAGACCTCAAAGCACTTTCCAGTACCTGAAGGAGCCACACGGAAGCTGGAGAAGGCCTATTTATCAGAGCTGTAGTGATAGAACAAGGAGTAACGGGTACAAATTGAAAGTGGGAAAATTTAGTTGAGATATTAAGAAGAAATCGTTCACGGTGAGGGTGGTGAGACACCAGAACAGATTGCCCAGGGAGCTGTGAATGCCAGGCTGGATAAAGCCTTGAGCAACCCGGTCTCACGGTAAGTGTCCCTGCCCATAGCAGGGGGTGATTGGAACAGGATGATCTTTAAGGTTCCTTCCAACCCCTTAACATCCTACGAGACTATGAAACAGCTCCATGCAGGGCACACGCGGGCACAGGGAGGACAGCAGAACCTAAAAGCATAACACGTTACTCAGCTATTCCTTGGCTCGGGGCGGGGCGGGGCGGGGCAGAGCGAAGGCAGCGCTGCGGGACGCTCCGGGGCGCTGCCGCCGAGCGGGGCCGGCGCCGGGCAGCGCTGAGGCGGCGGGGGCGGAGCCGGGCCCTGTGCGCCGGCGATGGCGCCGGGCGGCGCCTGGAGCTGCGCGGGAGGTTCCGGGCGGAGCGGGAGCTTCCGGGAGCGGTCGCGCTGAGGAGGAGGAAGAGGAGGATGAAGAAGGAGCAGGTGGCGCACTGCCAGTTCTCCCTGTGGTACCCGCTCTTCAAGGCCGTCACCATCCGGAGGTGTGGGCGGTGAGGGGCGGCGGGGGCTGGGAGAGGCGGTGCGGGCCGTAGGGGAGGGGTGTGGGGCGAGGCTGGGGAGGAGTGTGGGGCGAGGGAGAGTATCCTGCCCCTCCCCTCAGCCCTGGTCAGGCTCACCTGGGGTTCTGTGTCCGGTTCTGGGCTCCTCAGAGCAGGAGGGACATGGAGCTCCTGGAACGGGTGCAGTGCAGGGCTATGAGCATGATTAAGGGACTGGAAAAGCTGAAGGAACTGGGCCTGCTCAGCCCAGAGAATTACAGAATGGTTTGGGTTAGGAGGGGCCTTAAAGATCGTCTGGTTCCGATCCCCTGCCATGGGCAAGGACCCTTCCTCTAGATGAGGTTGCTCCAAGTTCCTTCCAGCCTGGCCTTAGGCACCTCTAGGGATGGGGCAGCCACAGCTGCTCCGGGCAACCTATGCCAGGACCTCACCATCCTCACTAGAAAGAATTTCTTCCTAATATCTATCTAAACTGACTCTCTCTTAATTTGAACCCATTCCCCCATGTGCTGTCACTACAAGCTCTTGTAAATAGTCTTGCTCCATCCTTCCTGCTAGTTCCCTTCAGGTTCTGGAAGGAAAAAGAGATGACTGAGAAGGGGCTTCATTAATGCATATAAATATCTAAAGCAGGGGTTCCAAAGGATGGACCACGCTCTGCCAGGTGATGCCCAGCAATAGAAGGCAAAGGGCAGGAACTGATGCCCAGGAAGTTCCACCTGAACGTGAGGAAGAACTTCTGTCCTGTGCAGTGACCAAACACTGGTACACATTGTCCAGGGAGGCTGTGGAGTCTTTCACTGGAGATATTCCAAAACTGTCTGGACCCAGCCATGTGCCATGTGCTCTGGGGTGGCCCTGCTTGAACAGGGAGCAGATGAGCCCTGTGGTCCCTTCCAACCTGACCCATTCTGGGATTCTGTGTGGCTGGGCTGGGGTGAAAGTGAGCTTGTGTTGGGGCAGGGTTGGGTGAGATAGAGGGGACCTGTGTGGGGTAGAGCTGGGGTGGAGGTGGTTGTATTGATTGAGCCATCAGCTGCAGTCACAGGAGCTGGGACCTTGTCTCTACATTCCAAGGGAGTGTTTTGGGAAGCCCTGGGGCAGGCCAGCTACCCCTGTGCTCCCTGCTCTCCTGGTGGGACTCCACGCTGCGCATCAGAAGATATCCACACTGTTCCTGTTATCTGCATCCTGCTACCCACACTGCTGTTCCTACTTAAACTGTGGCTGAATAGATCCAACCCAAGTGGACAACTTGGTGTTTCTGTGTATTTCTGGAAGCCGTAGGAAAATCTGCAGTTTCTGAGGTGCTACTGCAGGTCTTGGGATAGTTACAAGAACTACCAGTAGCTCAGGAAAGTCGAGATAGCTGCCCTGTTGGATCAAAAAGTGCTGACATAATGCTTTTAGTAATCAAAGCATTCGATCTTTTATCTTTCTTAGAGTTCAACATAGGCTTATTTTTGGTAAGTTTAGTGACAGCCCTGCATTTTTGGAACATTAGGATGGCATAGGCAAACTTTGATTTGGATTTCAGAAGGAAAACCTTTAGTTTGAGCAGCATGTTGTCTCCTTACAAGCTGCACACAATTTTACTTGGAATTTCTTAGAGCTTTGAAGGAGTGAGGCATTTTTGTGTATTTCATCTAAAACTTTTGTCCTGTTCTTCCCTGGAGGAAAATGGGCATTGCTTTTTTGGCTGAGGGATAAGATGGGCGAAAGAGAACTTTCTTCCATAATGTTAGAGAATAAAACATTGTATTGTTGAGGTATGTGCTATGAAAAAAACAAATTCTTTCATTCCACTTGGATTTTATTATAGAAGTAATAATAAGGTATTAAAGAGATTTTCACATTTCTTCCAGTGTTATACTTCCCCTGCCAGAGAATGTGAAAGAATATTTGCTGGATGATGGAACACTGGTGGTTTCTGGAAGGTAAAGTGTGTTTTCTCCCCAGCTTCCAAGTATTAATGCCATTTTGTATTCACAACACCATTTTGTATATGCTTATTGTATTGAGCATAATGAGTTTTTAAATTTGACCAGTGTGACTGCAGTAAACCTCACACTGTGTGAGCATGTGAATGGGCTGACTGTTGTTAATAGAGCTGGATTTGCTGGTGCCAGAAGCAGATCCTAAAATCCATAAACTACAATTCATTCTAGACCAAGTGGACACAGTCCTTTCATTTTTTTCTCCACCTTTCTTTGGGGCATGTACCAGTCTCTGGGGTGCTCAGCTGCTGGTTTGCCTTTGAATCTGGTTGGGTCCAGTTCACAGGCTTGACCTGTCCCATGCCAGTTCAGGGGTGAGGTGACATTACCTGAGCTTAATTCTCAATAAAATAAGCTATATACCAACTTAATAATTAGTTACTTTATATAATCATTTGCATATGGGTAATCCATGCATATGACAAAGCTGAATATCTTGTATGTACACCCATGCCGGGATTTTGGAGAGAGTAGAATGAGGTGGATAGATAGCAGGAGCAGTTGGTAAGAACACAGGCCTTGCCCTTTGTTTCTGCCTAGGATCTCACTGTGTGGTTTCCTTGTGAAATGGTTGCATCTTGTTAATGATCAAACTCAGAAATCAGTCCTCACTCCATGATTCCCTAACTGGTAGTTTGCCCCTTGCAGAGCAGTTAGTGAGGCTGTGAGTGAAAGGGAGCTTGGTCTGATTTATCAGGTATCAATTTATATAAAAATTGAAGCTGTTTAAATGTCTGGATGCTGAGTGTGAGGACATTTTCTTTTCGGAGCCAGAAATTCACAGGTCAACGTTTGAAACCCAAGGTTTATGAATTTTTACTTGGAAAGGGAGTATGGAGGCAAAGCGTAATTTAAATTGAACTTATTTTATAAAAAAATTTCAAATTGTGTTTGTGTCAGAGTATGGTAAAGTTGGAAAAGAATCATTAACAGGGTGTTGAAAAGCTTCAATGATGATGTTTTAGAGCAAAAACTGATCTGCTAAATTGAAAGAAGGAAAGTGTTCAGGGTAGGACCTCGGCCTAATGCCAGCTATTTGGTCTTCAGTTTTCAGTACTGGCTTCTCTGATTTTTCTCTGACAGGGTTTTGAGATTTAATCTTCTTATGAAAACATTTTGACATCAAGAGCTGGAAATGGTGTGGAAATGTAATGGACATGGTCAAGTCAAACTCCAGTGCTTAAATTTTTTTTCCCGTTAATTTTTTGTTTCAGAGAAGATCCACCAAGTCATGCTCAGGAGGGGAATGATGATGCAGAGGAGATACAGGTCAGTGTAAAGTGCAAATTAATCTCAAGTCTCTTGAGAAAAATATGAATGTGTAACTTTTTCTGTGTAATTTATAGGTGCAGAGAGTCCTTCACAGAAATAATTGTCACGTGGTCATGAAAAACGTAGAAATGTGACCACTTGCGCTGTGAAGTCAGGGAAAATTGAAAATATTTCTATGCTTTTTCACAGAAGACTTCTTTTATTTTTCATTTCTTGATAATTGCATTTGTAATAATGAATGAGGAATGTTGAAATTGAACTTAATGCTGTTTCATGCCCTGAAAAATTAGGAGTACATTTGGGGTAGTTGCTACAAGAAACAGTGAACATTTCTGAGGCCATAATAACTCAGAAGGCCATTCTAGAGGGAAAACACTGAAAAAAAGTTGTAAGTACCAGGTGACAGAAGGTACAACAAGGAGATAAAAAAGAAATAAAAGTGAAACTAATGGATCATGAGTCTAAGGATGGAAGTGCTGGAGCTGGAGACAAGCTGTAGATAGGGAAGACTCAGTTCTGAAATGTCCATCTTTCTGATATAAATCACAATTGAAATATATACAGGTATCTTTTTACCAATACTTCAGAGCAGTACTTCTGCTGAATATCAACTCTTTTTCTTGTCTTACTTTAAGCCAAAATAATTGCAGGATGGTGATGTTACGCTGTCTGGGGCAATGATTTGATCTACATGTTGTAAGAGGCTCCATGAATTCTGATGTTCTCATAAATTATAAATGATGGCTCAGGAAACTGGTAACCTTTGGTTTGTTTTTATTTTGAGCAGTGGTCAGATGATGAGAACACTACAACACTTAAGGTAAGATCCTGTAAAAGCCTAATGTGAGTTTGTCAGCAGTTTCCTTTCTGCAGCCTTATGATACAAACTTGTTGCTGGTTAGAGATATCTCTTGCTGTATTTAACATTTTTTAGATCATTTTAGATGAATGGCAGTGTAGGTGTCTGTAACTTCAAAAAAGTTTTGCTGGCTTAATTTTATTTAACTAAAGTAAAACACTTTTCTTCATCCCTGACAATCATGCACTTGTTAGACTCTAGGAAATGAACTGTAGTACAGTTCTAAATATAGCTGTCTTTCATTTTCACCACTTTGAGTGTCTCCAAATTGTTTAATCAGACTGGATGCAGAAGAAACTAAGTCCCTGCAGCTCAATCTTCACATCTCTTCTCTTGATGTGCCATTATTTCTTCTAGGTACATCTCTCTATCATTTCTTTTCCTGTCTTTATGGTCTCCTTGCACGTGGAATCAAGATCATAATGGATGCAAACCAGGCTTTCTTGATCTTTTTCTTACATCTGTTTTGGAACTTTGCTGTTGCCCTCTCACTGTCAGAATTAAAACACTCAAGGCACTTGTCTGCTATCGGTGCTGTGATTTCAGTCCTTTGGCTCCCTAATGTTCATCAGGATGTGGAATTGCTCATGTTGGATTAGGTGCCATATAATCACAACCCTGTTTTGAGTGGTGCTTCTGCTAGCACAGAATTTATAGCCTAGAGTTTAAAACTAATACATTTCAAATTTGTGCACACTGATTAAACTTCAGTTCAAATATTTAACTTTTGATAACCTAGATTCCTTAAAGTGTAAATTACTTAGAACAAGGATTTTAGGATCCATCGTATGGTTTGCAAAGCTCATGGTAATGATGCTAAATAAGTAATAACAGAGTTTTGAATCAGGTTCTGTTATAAAGTAGAACCCAATAAGGAAATACATAGTTAAGAGGTATTTACCTGTCAGAAGAGCCCAGAGCAAATTACTGTAGTGTATCCAGGTAAGTCTACAGCTTCCTTATGAGGGCAGTGGAGGGGCAGAAAATTCTGGTTTTAGAATTATTTGCATTAATATTAATGGTTACAAGGCCAGGCATTCAAAATTCAGGAAATTATGGAGTCCAGCTTGTTTATGCAAATGTAGAACTTTCCTCTTGTGTGTATATTTATGCCCTTGTGTTAATCAAATGATACATTGGTAACATCTTCCCAAGGAAGCTTAGTATGTGCTGGTATTACATGGAAAGTAGGGCTCCTGATCCCTGTCAAAACAAGAGAAACTTGGATCAGAATGCAGTGGATGAAGAGTTTTACTTCTTGCAGGAACAGTTTCTAGAATTGACTGAAAGTCTAAAAATAAAATCATAGAAGTGGTTTTTTCAGTTTTCCAAGTGTAGTTTCCCATGGAGACGAGGTAATGTATGAAGGAAAGGTTCAGAATGCTTGAAGTTCAGTCTAGATCACTACACTAAAATGTGA
This sequence comes from Nicator chloris, assembly GCA_013400495.1. Lineage (NCBI taxonomy): Eukaryota > Metazoa > Chordata > Aves > Passeriformes > Pycnonotidae > Nicator > Nicator chloris. The sequence continues at coordinate 94,126 of WAAE01011996.1, read as the reverse complement.
GAAGGTTTTTTTAAGTGTTTGCATTTTGGGAAGCTGCAGTGAAGAGATGCCAGAATGTATGAGGTTTTTTATTCACTTGTATGGCTGTGAGGGTTTTGTTGTTTAAGAGGCATCAATTAGCTTTAGCCTAGAAGTTACTTTTGAATTGAGTTTAAAAATAGGCAGAAATAATGTTCCCATATACTTCTTGCTATAAATCCTGGTACATGAAAAGTCTTTGACATATGCTTCAAATCCTTTCATATTACGTTAAAGGTCAGCGCCTTGGTTTTTTCTGTAGCACCACATTCAGAGTAGAGTTTGGAGCAACCTGAGGAGTTGGGTTTTTTTTTACCTCAATCTTACATTTTCAATGTTCTTTACAAGGCAATGTTTTCTAGTCCAGCCTTTGCAGTGTGTCCTCTATTTTGAATCAATATATTGTTAAGCAGCTACTTTAAGACCTAATTTAAGAGCTGATTAGTTCAATATCACTAACATTTTGTAAAACTAGAGCTTAAATGAGCAGCTGTCACTGAAATTGCCTATGAATTGATAAAAATAGGTTTAATTTTAAAATCACTCTTTAGAAGTTTAAATATTACTGAATCTTTTCTGTATACAATAATCTACCATAGCATATAAACCAACAGGTAAGGATTTAAGGTTTTGTTATTCGACCTGTATTGAGTCCAGCTGTTGCACATTTCACATCACATGGTGACTGTTACAACGTTTTGGGTTTTCTTGTGAAGTTCATGACCCTTGCTAGTAATGAGAATTAGAACTGGGAGCATTTTCAGTTTTCTCTGATTGAAAGAATGACAGATTTGATAAAGTGATTTATTTAAGTGATTTTATTGCACGCTATGTTTCTGGGGTTCATACTGATTTTGGACTTATTTCTAAAGCAATATGTATTTCTAATAGTATTTAGAAGATGGCTATACTTCACTATCAAATGTATTGAAATTTATATTTTTGCTGTTGTTCTTCGTTCAGGCACCAGAATTTCCTGAGTTCACAGCTAAAGTTCAGGAAGCAATAAGTTCCTTGGGTGGCAGTGTTTTTCCTAAACTCAACTGGAGTGCTCCGAGGGTAAGAATGCTGACTCCCAAAACTTGTAACAGATGTTGTCATGCAGAATGTTTTGTGTTTGTTTTCTCTTAATGCTTTGGAAAGAAGAGACTAGTGGTTCTGATGAAGGAAGAAGGGATACCCAAGACATCAGTGAAGTGGTGGATTCTTAGTCTATCACTAGATGGTGATGGTGCATTTTTAGGGAGGCTGATGCATGGCAGCACTGACTTTCCTATCTAAAACCTATATCATGGTCACAGATGGTTGTGTGATGGGCAGGCTCTTCTTGTTCAGGATACTAGTTGAAAACTTTACCTGGTATAAAGATGAAAAACACCACAGTTTCAAAAAAAGGCAAGAAACTTTCCTCTAGTTAATTTTAGGTACTCTTAACTATACCGTAAGGATGAGTGCACCCAAATATTGTTGTTTTGTGTTCTCAAGAGACATTGTGTTCAATCAGGCATTCCAGGAAAGCTCCTGGAAGCAGTAAGGCAAAACCTTAATTTTACAAATGAATTTGCACTGCTTTCATCAGATATTCATGAGAAAAACAGAACTGTTTTGTCTCTTTTAGTCACTGAAGTTTTCCTCAAAATAAAAAAACCCACTTTTCTGCATGTATTTCACATGTTGCATAATATTTAGATAGACTTGAAGTTTGCAGTTCCTCCTGCTAATAAAGGTGTATTTCAGGTAATCTCTATGTTTCTTTAGGATGCCTACTGGATAGCAATGAACAGCTCTCTGAAGTGTAAAGCTCTCAGTGACATCTTCCTCCTCTTCAAGAGTTCAGACTTCATAACTCGTGACCTCACTCAGCCGTAAGTAGATTTCCAGCAGACAATCTTAGTTATACACAGCCAAAAAAACCCCAAAAGCAAACCAGAAAGACACTAAAGTAGCACAGGCAACAGGTGTGCTTTGACACTATGGTCTAAGACCATATTTTTTTTATTACCTTTCCAGAGCAAGTCATGTTATATTCTTGAGATTTTTTGCCTTCCCACCCCTCTTGGTGTTTACTTGTTGCTACCTTCCTTACTGATTCCACTTGTTATGGTAATACAGTGTGACTTTACCATGTTCTTTTCATATTTTAAAATTTTCATATTTTATTGAGGTTTGTGTGGCTGCCTAGAAGATGCTTGAGACTTCTGCTAACTTATTTCACGTATTTCCAGAGCTTGTTCTGAACCCAAGTTCTTGTAGCTCTTGGAACAAATACATTCCAGGAGACTAAGGATAGCAGTTACAGATAAAATTAAAAATATGATGTGCTTGGGGGTTGATTTTTATCTGCTCACAATAAGGGAGTACTTAATTATATAGGAACAGTTTCCTCCTGTAGTACCTGCATCTCATTGATTTATGTCACTCATTTCTAAAATACAGCATTTTCCTGAAAGAAAATGAGATTACTGGGGTTGATATTTCTGTTACTATGGTTACTTAATTTTTCCCCAGACAAGCAGAATTTCAAAGAAAAAGGGCAATCCATGGCTTGGTATCTGAAAGATTATTTTCCAGTAATTATTCAATGCTTATTTACATATACAGGATTTTTTAGGAGACTCACTCAAATGCAGAGCCATTGTTCTAGGTGCCTTATAGGGGGTTATAAGTTTCATGTCAAGTGGCTTATGTCTTGATCAAAATTTTCTTTTTAAAGCATGAAACCAGTTACATTAATGCTGTGCAACTGCCTTCTTTTTTATTCCTACAACTCTAACAAGACTCTTATCCCCCAGCTTTTGGCACATGAAAAAAAAAAAAGGGAGGTTGTTGACAGCAAGGCTGTAAGTCCAGTTCTGATGTTGCGTTTTACATCATGCCTAACCTGCAATGTCAGGAGGTGCTGGGGAAGAGACTGAGGAGGAGGGGAAAAGATGCTGGAGTGATAAAACAGTTTGAAAAGTACGTTTGGCTTGGGAAACAATTGTGAAGAATGCGAATTCATGATTCTGGGGTCACAGAGAATGAAAGGAATGAGGGAGATGAGAAATCTGTAGTTTACATGTTAGTGGTGGGTGAATTCTCAGAAGCCTTTGGTGCCTTCCCAAGGAGCTGCTTTTCATGGTTTCCCCTACTGAGAGGTGGGCTCTCTGAAGGATGGCTTGCTCACAGAGTTGAGCAGTAAAATTTTTGTTGCAATGGCTTTCAAGTTTGATTCCTGTGGGTCTGAAAAGAACTGCACACATTGCGTCATCCCTTTGTGGATGTTAAATAATATGGAGTTTGTATTTACTGTCCTCCTGTATAAAGAGGTCCAACAAATAGTATCCAGAGCTCCTTGCAGAATTCCTGTTTGGTTAACTCTTTTCTAGTGAGTCTCGGAGACAAGCAAGTGTTCAGCAAGTGCCACTTGATTTACACGTGGCAGCTCTTTGTATGGTAGAATGAATTGGTTCAGCCACCTTCACAGATCCTGAAACCAGTACATTTTCTGTCCAGTTTAATCTTGTATCAGTTCCAGTCAGTGCCTCAGCTGTTCTCTTCATGCCCTGCAGTCAGCAGTGGCTTGGTGGGAGAGGCAGTGAAGACATTCTGGTGGCTGTGGTGAGATTTCACAGCGTGGCTGTTGACTTGAACCATCAGTGATTTCACCTTAAGTTCACACAAGAGCTGTAGTGGCTGAGCAGCCCATAGCAGGCACATTCCCTTCTCCTGATCCTGCTGTGGGAGAATAACCTCTTGCAGAAAGGCAACACCTCAAACTCCACTGGTCCAGTCTATTTAGGCTTCTTTTCCAATGTGATAAGACCACCAGATAGCACAACTAAGGTGGTAAATAAGTAAAGCTTATGACATGATTGTGGGAAATCACCTTGGTCTCTGTATATATCTTGTAATTTATGAATATGTCATACTTGATTAAAGCATATATTATTGTCCAGTCTCTGCTTGGTATTTCTGAATTACAAAGTTATTGGTACAGAATGTCCCCAAGTAGTGCAGTGATTATTGCTAAATCAGAACAGTGGTTGTCCTTAATTATACTATTGATTAGCTGCCAGTTCACTAGTCCTTAGCAAGCAAAAATTAAAAATGTAGCTGGCATAAGAACCTGAAGTGCTGAACAAATGAAAATTATATACATAATGCATCCAAATCCCTTGGAAGGACTACTTGGAGGGAGGAGAAATGCACTATATTTCTACTTTGTCAGTAATACTCAGTAAGGTCTAAAGGTTTCTTGCCCTGCATAAGCAACAGCTGAAATGCTGGATAGCCTTATTGTTGTTGTTGTTTTGTTTCCTGTTCAGTTGTATGAGCTTAAATATCCACTTCATGGGTCATAATATGGTGAACATGCTGCAATGGCAACTTCTAGGTCTGGATTTTAATCTAGAAATTTAAGCCAGTGATGCAGGACTTAAGACAAACCACTTTCTTTGCCTTTTCTTCCTCCCATTTCCTGTCTGCCTCTAAACATTGTTCAGGTCAGGGAATGCCCTTGTAATTCTCAACTGTCTCAAGTTCTGAGAAAACTTCAACCTTGTAACGCTTCAGTACAAACTATTAAAAAATATGGACTCAATGCAAATATACTGAGCATGATTAAATTGCTTTGACTGTTTTAAAAGTTTGGATTTTCTCATGATGCTGACACCTTGGTTGAAAAGTTCAGACTAATGAATTACCTTTCCAGCATGTTGATTTTAAATTAACAAAGACTTCAGAGCGATGTACTCATTAATGCAGTTGATGTTGTTTCTGCTTCAAAGTCAAATACAAAGCATTGTATTTTACTTAGCTGAATTCTCAAAAAATCTTTTGGGTGGTGTGATGTTAATTTTTTCAGGCAGTTATGTAGGCTTTTGGAAATTTAGTGTTGAGTATATATGATTAAAGAAATCCCTTTCTAACTGGGATTTCTGTTAAGTGATTAAAACTCATCTTTTGAGCAAAAAGCTCTGCATAGCCCCGATGGATGTATTGGTGTAAAATACAGTTTTCTTCCTTATTGTTAGAATGAGTGGATTATGTTTTGTTAAAACATGATTAATTGCTCACCTTGAGACTGCTAATGAAAATATTAGCAGTACTTGTAGTGGTGTAATAATGCCCCTGCATTCCAACAAGATTTCTGGTGCCAGGCTTTTAACATTGAATGCCAAATTGTAGGGAAATTTCAAAATTTTTTGGGGATGTGGAGGGATAACAGCCTGTGTTCTCCTGATAGAACATAGGAGGCAGTGTTGGCTCATGAAGAATGTGCCTTAGAACTCCAGTATCTCTTTGCAGGAGCTGTTACTTTAGGCTTTAATATAAACTCTTTCAAGGTAGGCAGTTCCACACAAGAGGATGTGAAAAATGAGACCTTTGATGACAATTTTTTTTTCTTGAGGTTTTACTCTTGCCCATTTTTCCTAGCAATTTACAGTGTAGTATAAGATTCTCTTTTGAGTGGTGCATGAATTTCCTATTTCTTTTAGGCTTCAAAGTTCCAGCAAGGTTTAATATTCAAGGAATAAAGGTATGGTTCAAAGGCTGTTAAAAGCTTCTCCTTATTTTTTTTTTAATAAGATTTTAAAATAAACTATGAGATAATAGCAGGAAGGTATCAGGTACAGAATAAATTTTACAATTCTCATCATATTCATAATAGTTCCTAATTATCTCAATGATTTGCAGATGAGTTCATGGCTTTCTTAGCAGGATAGGTACTGGAGAAACTTGCCAACCTTATTAAATAGCTTTTCTCAGTGTTGAAAACTGACCTGCATAATGGCTTTGTGTAGCATGTCCTGTGGTCTGGTATTTGCATTTGGAGTTTGACATTGAGCTGCCACATATAAAGAGATCTTGATCCTTCTGGTCTTGGCTTCTAAGTATAACTCTGTAAAAAAGCTGTTGACCACAGCACAGCAGAAGAGATTGATCCCTTCACCCATAGTATTCAAAATGACAGTTTGCAGAGGCTTCAGAAAATACAGCCCAGGCATGTCTCAATTTGGGGTTCCTGACGTCTTTCTGATTGTTCTTTCAAGTACATCCAAACCTGAATAGGATGTGGGTTGAAGACACCCCACTTAGCATTGTGCCTCTACAGATCAAAAGCCCATCTGTAATACACAAGTTCAGATAGATCTCAGCAATAAATGCTAGAATGAGCTGGTAAGAAATATAAAATTGCAACCTCAAGTTGCCCAAAATTTACTCCCTGAACAAAGGTGGCCTTTCGTCAATGAAAACTCATGATAATATTAAGAAGGAAAATTAGATTACAAAAACATGAGTGTACTTTGTCTCATGCTGTGTTCACCCATTTTTTCCTCATTTGTACTCAGTCCTGTGTCATTAAGGCTCAAAAAAAAATACCCTTGCTGTGTCTTGTGGTGTTTTTGCCTGTTTGCTTGATTTGGCAGTGATACCTGTACAGTCTGTGGGGCTTGGGATGGCAACCAAGGATTTAATTTTCTGACTTACTAGGAAAGGGGAACCATCCTTCCCCACATAACTCTTACCCAAAATATATGAGGGTTGAGTTAGTGAATAATTTGGATTATAAGACTGGGGCTTTTTGACTGCTGGAAAACACTGTTATTGGAATGAAACTGATTGCAGGTACCCCAATCTGAGATATGGAGTCTGTGAGAGGTCATACAGGTCCTCGTGTGCAGGCACTGTAAAACTCCATGTGCTGGACTTCAGCTGCCTTTGTATATAGAGTTTATTATTGGCTTTGTGTGGGGGGGGGATATTTTCTTCAGGATGATAGGCATATAGTCTAGTAAGGGAGGAATTCTAAGTCTGGCAAAACTGTGAGCTCTCATGGGTTTGTTTCTGTTGCCTTGACAGATTTTAAATTGCAGGGAATCTAAACTGTAGTTAAAGGATGTTGTCTGTTTACACAGGCTAACACATATATATGATGTGTTTGATCACTGTGCTTTTGGAAAGCCTGCCTGTATTGCCCTACTTTTCTGTGTGTTGTGGATATTAAAGTCTAAACTAAAACGTGTGAAATTTATTTCTGCTGGCAGCATACAGAATGAACTCTTACAATAGCTCTTCCCTTCAAACCAAAGGCTGGGCAGCCATGTCTTACAAATGCAATGTTTATATGAGACTTTTGGGTTGCTGAATGAAGTTCACTGCCAGAAGATGATCTTATAAATATTGCATTTAGGACTATTGCTCAGCAGTGACCCTTAACACAGTTCCGTGCGTCCAAGTAGTTTGTTGCCAATAAGGTCAGGGAGTAGAACTGGAAGAAAAACACATATTCTTCTCTGTTGGAAGAAGTTTAATTGAAAGTTACGGAATCTATTGCAAATTTACTGTAAAATGACAAAAAGGTACATGGAAGTTGACTTGGCTTATAAGTGCCTCCATTCATGCTAGCTCCTGAAAGGAGACCGACAGAGTCAGCTCCTCACAGGGGACAAAACCTTGACATCTGCTTGCAGTTGTGGAAATAGTTTTGTTTATTCCCACTCTCAAGAGATTTGTAGGAGTATTTCTTCAGGCTCTTAATTTAGAAAGATACCATGCTATGGAATCGGGAGTGCCGAGCAGCAGCGCTGTTTTGCATCCTTTATTCATGGAAATGAACTGCTGTAAGGCATCATGATGTGTCTCTGTTGTGTGGTTTGGGAAGTTAAACATTAAAAGTACTTGGGAAAACATGCTGCAGTGAAACTGGATTAGATTGCTCAAGTTTATTGGGTTTTTTGAGAATTTAGTTATGCCAACATAATACAAGGGGAAAGGAGCAGCACTGTTGATACAAACAGAAATAAATCAACAGTGAATCAACACTGACGTTTTGGACACATCCCTGACTGGATTTAAGTGCTTCCAAATTGCACTAGACTAAAAGAGGTGATGAGTCTGTTTTTTCCCAATGATAATTGTCAAAAGGTTATGTATTGCATAACCTTTTATGCAATACATAAATATTATGTTATGTATTGCATAAAATAATATTATGTATTGCATTTACTTGCTTTGTACATATTGGAAGTAATTTAACAGTAGCTCTTAAGTTTCACAGTTTGGGGTTATTTTTCTAACTGCGGCTAAAATCTTACATGTAAAGCAGATTTTGAAGCCTGTGCCTTACTTTTCCAGATTTATTCACTGTACTGATGATTCCCCTGATCCTTCCTTGAACTATGAGGTAGGACTCCTTGCATGATTTCTAAGTAATTTAAAAGAATTGCTCACAGGCTGGGTGACATTTGTGGTTGGGTTTCTGTCCATTAAATGTGTTCTGTTTGTTTTATTCGTGTTGCTTTGGATATGAAGGGAAGTCTGGTTCAGCACTGCAGGTCATAAGAAGTTCATTTAATTGCAGATCAGGTGGGCTGAAGTGCAGACTTGAGAAGCTTCCTTGCAATGTCCTCTCATATCTGTCAGGCTGTGACAGGAAGGACAAGTTCAGTAGTTTAAAGTCATATATTCTTGATGGTGAGCTGATTGTGAACATCACACTGAGGTTACCAAGGGTGAGGCTTGCTGCAGTGGCTGGGGACATCCTGAACTGGTCTGTCACATCTTGTTTCCTATGTTTGTTACCAGATCAAAATGCTCAGCTAGAGATGCTTTAAACTGTTAATGTGAAGCTACTGCTCTTATGGTTACATCTAGTCATCTCACTAATAATAGTTTTTATGTAAATAGAACATTTGTCATCGTGCTGTGGGCTTAAAGGGCTTTTTGAAAGTGAGTGAACCTTGTTTTATTTTAAAGTACTATCAAGTGTGCTTTAAAGATACAAGACATCTAAAAGTTGGAACAAAGAGTTTAATGTTAATACTGTAGTTAAGAATGTCATCTCTGCTTACTGAAGCTTTCTGCTGCAGTTTAAAGGGTTTGGGAGTTTCCAGCATGCTGTAGCAGTAACTGGGGCCTTCAAAAACATGGATCCTTCAGAATATTTCAGCTTAGGAAATACAGAAACTTGAGAAAGTGCCGGAGAGATGCTTTAATTCCCAGGCAGTCTGTCCTCTTGACTATAATAGTTTGCTTTCTATTTCTGCCCTGTGTCCTTATTTTAACTGGTTTGCGCCTTCAAAGGCGTCACAGAATTCTGCTTGGGTGTGTACCAGAATAGAGGTTGATTTGGGTAAATTTAATTCTGCTCATCAGCTCCTTTGACTAGGGAGCAACTTTCTGCCAATTTCATGACAGATTTGTTGTGTTGTACAGCAGGATTTTTATTTTCCAGGCTTTATCATTAATGTAACTTGGAAGTTGTTTCATAAATGATTTCACAGTTATAAATACTGTACAAAGTGGAAGAGCATAAGATAATTAAGGTGGGAAAGGACCTCAGGAGGTATCTAGTCCATCTTTATGCTCAAAGCTGGATAAGGAATGAGACCATCTTGTCTTGCTTGGCATTTTATAAAATGTGGTCTGAAAACCTCAGTGGATGAAGGCTTCACAGCCTCTGTGAGGGGGCTCTTCCAATGCTTGACAGTCCTCATGGTTTCCTACGTGCAATCTGAACCTTTCTGCTTTAAGCTAGTTTAACCTATATGGTCTTTAGAGATGCTATCTGACAGAAAGCATTCTGTGATTCTCTGAAATTAATATTAAATGTAACTGTTTTGAAATATTTGCAAAGATGATTATGAGAACTGCAGATTTAAGATTGTCTTGTTTTCTAGTATCAGTGGTCATCTTATTACAGCAAACCTGTACCTCTCAAAGGCAGACCTGTTGACAAAAGGATGCTGTTACTTTTCTGAAACAATGCTTTGTCATTTGTTTTTCCTCCACAGCTTGTTCTTCGCAAATGGTGTGAACTAATCCCTGGTGCAGAATTCAGATGCTTTGTCAAGGAAAACAAGCTTTTAGGTAAGGAATTTCTTAAAAACAAAATTATTGGATGAAGTTTTGAGGAGTTCCTCTGATTCCTTGAATGAGAGCTATGTCTGAAGAGAGTTCTTTCTTTTCACACCTCATTTCTGAAATTAATGGTTTATTCTTTCTGTAATTTAAAATGTGGTTTACCACATCTCACTTTCCACTGTATTTGAAAGCCTGACAGCACAGCATGCTTGCCATTACAGTGGGAATATTCTTAATTTTTAATTGTTAATTCAGAAACTTCACCCAAAGGCAGTTTTATGAGTGAGTCTTTTCTACTCAGGAGCAAATTGCATCATCTCCAACTTGCAGAATGCATACAGAGGTAGTTGTGTGTTGTGCTACAAATACATGACCACATGTGGATATTATATGCAGAAAGTTGGGGAGGTCAGAACATCTCCGCAGATGTAGGAGGTGTCTTGAGTGCATATTGAATTCAGTGTAGCTCAGTTAGAATCTGTTGTTCCGTTACTCAGGTGCAGAATCCTAAATGTAAAACATTTCAAGTGGCACTGAAGAGCCAGGGTATCCATCCAGAGCATGCACAGAGCACCTCTGGCAGCTGGAGAACAGGCAGATTGTGCTAGAGCACGTGTTGTAGGCAGCTGAGCAGGGTAAATTTAGGGTAATTTAGGGTAAATTTAGCTCAGTTTTACTCCTCTGGTTGTGTTGACTATTCTCTGCTGACTCTAGCAGGAAATGAGATACCCAGTGCACATACAGGTGCTTGAATTGAGGGGTTTAATTTCAGGCTAATTACTACTCTGAAGTTTGATTTTGGTGTGGTCTACCATGAAATCTTTAGAGATGAACAGAAACTCAAATAGCACAGGATTAGTGCACATTTGTTCTGAACAAGGTTGAATCATTCTGCCTGAACTCTTCTAACAAGGAAATGTTTATAGCAGTGATGGAGCAAATCCAGACTCTACAGGAAGGAAGGTGACTTTTTTTTTTGCTTTAAGATAAAACCAGGTTTGCTCACTTTGCCTCTCTCATGCCTGCATATTCACAAGCACCAAACTGCATATCCACAAGTGGTCTGTCCAGGGTTCCTTGTGATGATATGAAAGGCCAGGGATGTTGGCTATGTAGTTTTCACTGTTTCTCCTGTCTTAGCATGGTGAGTGTGGGCTTGTTTTGGCTGTGCCTTCTTGTACCTCTTGGGAGCTGTCAGCAATTTGTTGCTCCATCCAGTCTCACCTGTGTGAACCTTTAGGAGCACACTCCCTGTTCTTGGTTTCCCGATTTGGGTTTCCTGTGGAGCTGCACACAGATATTTGAGCTGTGCTAATCCAGGTGCTGTCAACCTAAGCCCTTCTATTTAGCTGTTCCTTCTGGTGTTCCTATGCTCATCTTCCCATTTTCTCTCCATTCATGCCAGTTGCAAGTGTATTACAGCTCTCTGTAACAGTTTATCTTCCTAAAGGCAGAGATTTCCTCTTAAGTCTGTATTGCTTAATGGCTCCTGACAGAGCTTTTTGATCTGAATCCTGTCCTGCTTTGTGATGCTGGAACACCACAACTGCCAGACATACACATTGCTGTAATACCTCTAAAACATCTGAATGTAGATTTATTATAGAATATATATATAGTAATATTTGCTTTTAAGTACCTCAAAGCATTTGTACACTGGCTAATTAAGCACTCTGTACATTTCATGACCAGGTTTTGAAACCTAGTAGATCTGCCAGTAGGAGTTTTGTGTTTTTTTAGCTAGCACTCCAGCTGCATTTCTGAAGATAGTTCCAAGGTTTTTCACAATATGTTCCCATACTCTTAAAATTAATAAGCCTGTCAGTCAAACTAAAGAATGATACTTGCAGTATAATGAATGATTTTCCAGTTACACATCTGCATCCCCTTAGAGGCCATCATATTTTGGTTTTTATTTTTTAGACTCAAGCTTTGCAGTGGTATTAAAAATTCAAAGTTCCACTGACAGAATAAACTTTTTATATGAACTTTTTAAAAAAGAGCACCTCTTTGGTGGTCAGCATTGTCTTACAGTAAAACTCTGTTTTATATATGGTTAAAGCAGCAAACTGACATCACTGATACATCTTCCTTGGGGAATTCCATGTTTGTATGTAAATAGCCTGAATTACTCATTCTGCAGTGATGGGGCAGGTCTTGGATTTGACATTTGTGAAGCAAGGTATTGCAATGTTGTATGTTGACACATCCTGTATGAGAACTCCTGTCACTCAGGGTGCATGCAAGTGTATAATCCTGTTGATGTCATTTTACACCAGTGTCTTGTAGACAAATGTATGAAATTAAGAACTTGCAGGAGGGATGGTTTGTCTACACAGGCAAGAAAGCCCTTGAGGGAGCAAATGGGAGCACTAAGGTACTGGCCTGCATGCCATCCCATTGATTTGGGGGTTTAGGGTTTCACCTGTAGTGCCTTATCAAACAGGCACGTTATTCCACACTTAAAAAATCACTTAAATGAGAATCTGTGGTATCCAAGGATCATCTTTGCTAATGTGCAAGCTTAGCCTCCACCCCTGGCATTTCATGGTTCCAAATTGTGGTCCCTACATGAGCAGAACAAGGGTTTTGTCCAGAGTACCCAAAGGGAATAAAACTGAAAGGAAAAGATGGGAGCTGGAAACTTAAACACAAGGCAGTTTCCTTCTGAAAATGACTTTAAAATAGTCTGAGTGTGTACATATAAAATGAGGTTCACAAAATTTAAGACAGAGCTACTCAAGGAAGAGATTCCTAATGGAAGTACTTTAAGTATAGCAGAACAAAGCCAAGCAGTAAGTCACTAATAATGGTAAAAACTTGGGAAAACCCCATCTTCTGTGTCTGAGAACTGCTTTTTTTCTGGTTGGGTTTTTTGCATGCCTAGAGCTCTTTATAATTATAATTATCTGAAATTATTGACAGGTATATCACAGAGGGACTACACCCAGTACTACGATCACATCTCAAAGCAACACGAGGAGATTTGTAGATCCATACAGGAGTTTTTCAAGAAACACATACAGTATAAATTCTTGGATGAAGACTGTAAGTATCTTGAGGGTATCTGTGGCTATGCATCTCTCTTCTCTCTGCATTGCTCTTGCTTTCACAGGGCTTGGTTTTCTTTAGCTTGGGGGAGTCTGAAAGTTCTTGTGACTACAGCACGTTGAGCAGCAAAGATTTGGAATTACATTGGCAAAAAAAAAATCCTGAAGGAATAGGCTGGAGCTCTTCAAGAAAACACAAGAAATGAATGAAAGAACTTTCAGAAAGCATAATAACTTTTTTTTTTTTAAAGCTTTTCCCCCCTTATACTTGAAAATGATTTTTATACCAAAAAAGCAGGGTAGGAGATCCTTGACAAAAGGCATTCAGTAGTGAGAGAAATACTTGTTTATAAAGATGTTGTCAACTGTTTGCTGCTAAATTATTGCTGTATTCCTTGAATAAAGGATTTTTAAGTTTCTTTTCAAGAAGTTTTAATTATTTCTCCTAGAATATCAATGCACACCAGGTTAGGTGCCAAAATCTTTGAATAAAGGCCACAGTATTTGATACACCTAATCAGTCCAAGTAAATGGTCTTGTTCTTTAAATGTGAAGTCCTTTGCAAATTTGATTTGAAATAGTTTTCTAACATGGTTTAGTGGGAATTGAATGGTGTTGCATTGTGATGGGTGACCAATAGCAGTGAAAAACATGATGAAGAAATTTAAATTAGGTCTGGCATGGACCGAACTCAGCTTAATAAAACCCATAAACATAAGATTTTTCTGGCACTTTTATTGTCATCTCTAAAGCTTTGAAAATTCAGCCTTTAGATGGGTTTTTAACATTGTTTTACTGAGACACCAGAGCAGTCAAATAGATCTGTCCTTTCTAACTGTCTGAAAAAGGTACCTTCAAGTGCCAGTCTCTGTTATACTGAAATTCTTAATAATTTGACTTTGCAAAGCTGCTCTGTTTCAGTCCAGAGAAGTTCTCATGGACTGCTGCTTGGACAAGCCCAGTAGAATAGTACACTAATTTAATAAGTCCATTACATTTTGAAGTAAGATTGGTCATATAGATCTGGCATTCTGATTACTGCCTTTTAATTTTCCTCTGTGTTCCAATGTAATTTTAGCTAGTATGTAATTAACTGATAGATAAGAATTCAGGGCACTATTTTTGGAAATTGATGCCTAGATTTAGGCTCTGAAATGGCTGTCTGGTGAACTGAAAGGTCTGAAATGTCATCTTATGTAAAGGATGCCATCTGAATTGCCTTGAGGGTAAAGGAGGTTTCAGGGCAACCTTCTGGGATGAAGGTTTGTTAACCTTTTATTCTTAGGCACTAAATGCTGGTCCATCTGCAGAGAAATGCCATGCAGAAAATGTTTTCTGTGTTTTTGTGGGTGGGTTTCTTTTTTTTACCACATTGCATTTATCCCCCATCATCTCCCTTGGTCCACTGCCTGGTAGCATATGTGTTGTTAACAATAAAAATCTGGGTTTGCTTGTTTGTTTGCTTTTAAAAGGAAAGGTATTACAGCTTTTTTCCTGACTTCTTGTTTCATTGGGGATTTTGATGCTGTTTGCTCCGCTTTTTCCAGTTGGTCTGGTAGCATCTCCAGATGGAAGAGTTGAGTCAGAGCAGCTGAAGCATTGCAGAGTCAGAGCAGTAGGATAACAGATGGGTGAATGCTTTATAAATACTTCTAAATTATGTTAGAACCTTCTAAATACCTTTGGTAGAAGCCCAGTGAGAGCAGTGCTCAGGAGGTGTCGATAGTGCAGAGCTGGGCTTTGGCTTTCCCACTGTTCAGAGCAGTTTCTGGTGAAGTTTCATTACAGTCTCACTGGCACAGGGCACTTCTGCTCTGAGGTGATCCCCAAGGAGAGGGAACAATTCAGGTTTTCATCTTGTTCAGTGTTTGTGGCTGTCCTGAAGCAGTCATCAGAGTGCAATCAGTCTGAATTTCAGCTGTGTGAATCCCAGTGAATCCCAGTAAATACCATTAGCCTCAGTGGTTGCCATGGGCTTGCTTTAGGCTGACAGGCCTCACTACAGGAACTCTCAGATGCAAGGGATATCTTTGGGATATGACTAAGGAGAGGATGTGGTGCAGGCATGCAGTTCAGTTGAACAGCTGGAGAAGAAATCCTGGGGTTCCTGTACCCCCCCTTTGCATTGATGACTGGCTTGGCCACTGAGGGCTTGTGTTCCTGGGAGAACAGAGCACTTAATCCTGGAGTGACTTTGACATTGACACAACCCAGCTTGTGCAAAAGCTGTGTGGATTTTTAGGCTGTATGGTAAAAACCAGCTACGTGACTGGCTTTGGCTTTGTGGAGTTGTGGTTTGCCCTTAGCCCAGCCAACTTCACATGAAATGTCAGATTAAGCTTTACATGCATGGATGTGATCAGTCAACATCCCTGTTCCTGACAGGCAGCTTCCTGAGACTCAAGAGTTCTGCAGTCATATCCTGAGTTTAGTTTATCCACATGTATTGGGAAATCTCTTAGCTGAAATATTCCCTTATTAGTGAGGGGAGTAACAATGTAGCATTTGCCTGAGGCTTTTCTAAATCTTTTTTTTTTCCCTTTCTTCCTGCTAAACTGGGGCAACTTTTGCATGTAGCCATGCCTGAATGCCTCTCTGTTGATTTCCCTAGCTCAATAGAAAGACAGCTGAAAGGTTTGTTTAACCATACAGAACAGAAGCTGATGTAAAGCTGCAGATACAGAGTCATGTTTAATTAAGCCAAGGGGAGGAACAACAGTGGAGCTAGGCAAGGCAGCTTTGAGTCAGTCACTGAGTGGCAAGGGGGTTGTTTGGAGGAGTTGTTGATATTAGGTATGCTGTGTCTGCTCTGGGTGACATCAAACATGGTCATTTCGCTGCCACTGACCCCTTTGTTCCTACAACCTGTTTGCCTTGTTAGCTGCTGAAATCCTAATGTCTGTGGAGCAGGATCTTTCTCTTCTTAACTGTTTGTGCAATGTCCAACACAATGGAGTCTTGATCCTTCCCTGAAATGTCTCTGCTCTGCTGTAGATGAAACAGCAGTAATGTCAAAGATAAGCTCTCTGGCCTAAGAGTTTATCAAATATTCTTCATGGGAGAGAAATCAACAGAAAAAACCTTCATTAAATGTAAAAACCCACCAGCTGATTTCCCAGTGCATTAACAGTAGTTCTTGAAACGTTTCAGCTCCCTCTTAGAAGTATACCCAGTTCTGGCTTTGCTGTTCTTTACACGTACTGACTTTGCAGACTGTGCTGTGTACACATGTATCTATTCAGATTTAGACTTCTTCTGTGAAATTATATATCCTTTACAATTAATGTTTTTTTCTCCTTTTCAGTTGTTTTTGATGTGTACAGAGACAGCAGGGTAAGTAAACAATAGGTTGTATATAATGGTTTCTTATGTGAAAACTTGAAATGCTACGAAGATCAAGCAAGTAATAGCTTTGTCTTCCTAGAAGTGGTCCTGGAAAAAAAACAACCAAACAAAAAAAATGCCACCAAAGTAAAAACCCCAACCAAACAAAAAAACACCAAGCAAAACCTACTTGATGTTATTCTGTTCCACAGGTCTTTTGCTATGTTAAATGCTGTCTACAGTAGGAGAATAATAGGATTATGGGTGTAAAGATGTCTGTGCCAGTGATGTGATTATTTAATTAATATCTCCCAGAGAAGTTGTGTGTTCTAAAGCACAGAACTTAGGCTTCGACTGCAATTTTCTCAGTTCTGTGAATCTACAAGAGGCAACTTAGTTTTTGTTCTGACATGAGAGTCCTTGCTGCAATAGAGTAGAATAGACTATTTCAGTTGGAAATTGAAGCATGTGATTATGGGTGCTGTTCTCAGGCACATGGTAAGATTTGTGGGGTTGTCCTGTGCAGGGCCAGGAGTTGGACTCAGTGGGTCCCTTCCAACTCAGCATATTCTATGACTCTTCCATAAGGGCATGGTCCAAATAGCTTTCAAACACACAAACAGGTTTGAGGCATTTTCTTTTAAGACATATTTCCTTGGGCTTTTTTTCTTTTTCCCTGTGTGTGTTTTTTCACTGTAGCATTTGAACTCATCAAAATGATCCTTAATATTTCTTCAGATTATCCTTGGGAGATTGGAAAAGGGTTCATATCTGGATGTCTAGGATAGGAAGGGATAATGGTCAGAAGAGGGTATGAATTTGGTGTGCCCAGTTTGTAACAGATAGAAACCAGTTTTTTCTTTTCAAGCTGCTCCAGCTGTGGTTCTGAGAGTTGACAGATCAGAGCCCTCAACATTCAGATAGTGATGGAGTTGGGGAGAAACATCCCACCTCAACAATTTGAAAGACATACAGGTGTAGTGCCTAGGGGTGTGGTTTAGTGGTGAACACAGGTGCTGGGCTAAGGATTGGACTTGATGAACTTAAAGGACTTTTCCAACCTAAGTAATTCTGTGAAGGTGCCAATATCAGTTAGTAACCTTGACTTCTAGTGTGAGAGGAGAGAAATATTTGGTCAAATGAATTGTGCTTGAAAGTCTTTATTAGAGCTGAGTTGAGTGTATTGGGAGTAAATCCTGATTCTCATTTTGAATGTTGCTCAACTATTTTGTAATTGTGTAACAGTAAATCGTGCCATAGTTTATAAAACAGGAATGTGTCTCATGGAAAACAATGACTGTACCATTTCTCAGCCCAGCTTTTAATGCAGGTACCTAAAAGGAGGCTGTGAGCTAGAGCAGCTATGCTGTAATGGAAATCACCTGCCCAGGCTCAGATCGACAGATGTGAGGATGCTGTCAGGGAAAATGAGGAGCAGCACTTCAGCATTGAACCAGATTCTGCCGTTGGGTGCTCTGCCTTGTAGCTAAGGCATGAAAACAGATTATTTAAGTAAAAGGTTTCAGCCTGTGGGATCTCAAATGAGCAGTGTTTCTTCATCTGTCAAGATAAAATATATCTGTTTGTAGATTTCTCTCAGTGCCTTCTACCCTCAGGTCTTGTAAACTGCCAAATAGCCCTTTGTGTGTCAGGTGCTCCTCCTTTCACACGTACTATTGTGGTTTGCAACTGAGTTATTCATCGCTCCCTTGGCGTGTGAATTACAGGCAGCAAAAGAATATTGTGAGCATGATTAATTTCCAGAGCCCGTGCTCCTCATCAGGCTGGTTGCACAGCAACCTCACCTACAGAAGGAGAGAAATGTTCACTGTCTGCTTGTTTTAAATCTTTTCAACTCTAAACACGCAGCTGGGAGGAGCAGGTTGTTGTTATGGTTGTAAATGACAGCAGCCCCCTCCCCGTGCTCACTTGAGTTGCTTTAGAGACTGGAGTTGGCTGCCACAGGTCCTGCTCGCTGAGTTGGAGGCAGGAATTCACAAAAGCCTGAGAGTCGGCTCTGCTGTTGCTCTTTGCTGTCTCCCAGGTGTGAACAACAAACCAAGTTCAAGACAAGTCGCTGTGGTAAGGCACAGCAATGCAGGCAGTGGCTCCAGACCACTGCTGCCTCACAGCTCTTGTTAAGGAGCAGAGCAGTGCTTGTGCCTTGTGAGCACTGTCACTGTGCATGAAGGTGCTGCTGGTGTTAGGGAGATGTAACAGTTAAGTTTGCATTTTACCTGTCTTTAACTTCCTTTAAACAACAGGCTTTGTCAGGGGCACTTCCTTTCAGCACCCTGCAGCTTAATGCCTTAGTAAAACAAAGCATGAAGCTGACAGGGTGTGGTAAATCTATTGATTCCTTCTTATAGAATGAGAAGAAAACACCATGTAGTACAAGTAGGGGCATTTTTTTCCCCTCCACTTATGCACAACTTTTTTTTTTCCTGGCTTATGCATTTCTGTGCTCTTGTA
This sequence comes from Nicator chloris, assembly GCA_013400495.1. Classification (NCBI taxonomy): domain Eukaryota; kingdom Metazoa; phylum Chordata; class Aves; order Passeriformes; family Pycnonotidae; genus Nicator; species Nicator chloris. The sequence goes on along the minus strand of WAAE01011996.1, from coordinate 75,413 downwards.
TGACAAAGGTTATTAATACCAGGCAAAAGATAGCAGATAATTAGCCTTACTACTGCTTTTTAGATACACAGTGCAAGTTAGCTAAAACTGTATTTAAGTCATGACATTGCATGTAAGATTTGAGAGAGGATTTAATCTTAGGAAAAGGCAGTTTGGTTACTGAGCCAGGGTTATATACACTCCTTTTAATGAGCCCTGAAAAGAGATATTTAGTTTGTTTTGCCACTTCTCATCAATTTGCAGCTAGCAAAGCTCAGTGCAGATTTAAGACATCTCAAGGAAACAGCTGTTGCTGTAGATGGTGCACTGCTGTCTGCAGAGGTGGAGAAACACTGCTGGGTGCTCACAAAAAAAGTGTTGCTTTCAGTAGTCTCAAAATCAATTTTCAGTTTTTTCCAGAGTACATTTATTTTCTAGAGAAGTGATCTTAATGTTCCTGTGAAAAAGCTGAGCTGGATGTATTTGGGGTGAAGAGGAATTTCTGTGAAAGCTTTTTGTAGGGAAGTATTAGGTATAAATGTTTCTGATGCGAGGAAAGATTCTCTGAACTGCTGAATGAACTTTGCCAGCCATTGCTTCTCTCTGTGATTAAATTGGTTCATCAGCTTGTTTTTCTAGAGTGATAGAATGAATCTAAACCCACAGATTCCTCCTCGTGCTGCCTTGGAGCTAATGAGACACCCCCATTAGCAAAAGTAAGAGATTGCTTATCATGAGAACTTGTGACAGCCTTTTGAGGAGCACCAGAGATGGGAAATGACAGCAGAGCCTGCCCCATTGGCTCTCTACTCTGATGGTACCAGCATCAGTGCAGAGCTGTTGCAACTCAACCATGCAGATCTGGGCTTGCTCACCCTTCCAGAACAAATGAAAAACCACTCGGGTCTGTGTCCCCCAATTTGAAGTTTCTTTTGTAGCTGTCTGGTTTCAGCACTGTTGTTTCTGGGCTTTGGCTTCTTAAAATGTGCTCTTTGAGAGGTGTACCCCCTGGACCTGCCCTGAGACAGACACCTGTGAAAGCCTGTGTGCAACCACATGCTCCCTGCTGGCGTGCTGGCCCAGCTCCAGTTTGCAAATCATAACCACTGGTTTCACCTCTGCTGGGACTCCCCACACCTGCACGAGGAGCTCGCTGTGGATGGTTAGAGAGCCACCAGAACGTTTCTGCTCTGTGTCTCACAGGTTTCCATCACTTGCAGTTCCACAGTGTGTCAGTGCCTGTGGGATAGCTCAGGTGGTGTGGGTGGGAGAGGCAGTCTCCATGTTACTCTCTGCCAACGCTTCAGAAGCATCTTAGTGTGTTAGAAACCAGATGGCTGTAGTGTAAATAATTGAATGTATTTGCTGTTTGTATCAAGATAGGCAAGATCTTTTAAAGAAAGAAGATCCTTCAGAAATGAAGGAAAAGAGGAGAAAACAAAATGAATATTTAGTAGCTACACAGTCTTCAGGCTTGTTTTCCAATTCCAGTTGATCTTTATAATAAACACAATAAAACTCTTCAGCCCTACTTATGTTGCTACAACTTTTTCCTTCCCTATTTGATATAACTGACTTCTTCCAGATGTAATACTGGTTTTGCAAATTTTTATTAGCAGCTGTAGTCATATTTCCTTATGATTTATTACAATGTTTTGTTTTATTAGAATAGTTAATACTTCCTTGGGCGAGAAAAGACGGCCTTGTGCTGAGGGTTGTGTCTTGAAGTGACTCAAGGAACACAAACTATTTCTTCCTCCCCCACACATGTGTTACTTCTAAGACATCTTGTTAGTCTCTGCTTTCATTTTTCAGTTGTAAAGCAGTTGTGCACACTACTGCAAGTGTTTAGAACACACAGGTGCTAAAGATGAGGTAGAATCTTGTGTAGACTACTAGTGATGGCTATATTAAAAATTCCTTTGAGTTATTCTTTATTTATCTATGTCTGTACAGCATCTTTGAGCTTTCATGAGCTCCACTAGCATTTTGTAGACCCTGCTCTGTGTTTTTAGGGTCCCTTCTAAGACCAAGAACAGCAGCTTTGTAGACTGCTGGATGGTACAGTGTTGCTGAGGTGGTTTTTCATGGAAAGCAAAATCCCTGTTTAGGTGGTTTGGGGGTTTTTTGCTTGTTTAGTTTTGTTTTGGGTTTGGTGGTTTTTTTGTTGTTGTTGTTGTTTTTGTTGTTGTTTTTGTGGTTTTTTATTTTTTTGTGGTTTTTGGCTGGTGCTCTCCCCTATTCCTTGTTCATTCTCTCTGGGGATGTTGGTGGATCATGGGAATTAGCCAGAACTTCTCTGGGCTCATCTGAAAGCACCTGGCACAGATCTACATTCAGTTTATTTGAGCTCTGTCTGATCTTCTGTTGAAAAGAAACCCAAAGTAAATTAGTACATCATAGCTTGCTGTGATACAAAACTCTAGAAGGTAAAAGAATGTTAGAATATTTTAAGTGCTTAAAACCAGGTAGTTTCAATTTTAACATCTGTTTATCTAAAGACCAAGCATACTACAATAATCTAAGTATATGTGTATTTTGGTGTCTTTTTTCTTTTTTTCCTTTTTCTTTGTTTTAATTCTGTGGTTTGTTTTAATTCATGTGTGGTTCCTTTGCAGGGTAAGATTTGGTTAATAGATTTTAACCCATTTGGTGAAGTAACAGACTCCCTGCTCTTTACATGGGAAGAACTCACCTCTGGAAAAAACTTGAAAGGAGACCAGAGTGAAGGGGAAGCAACAGAGCAGGTGAGGGAGGCTGAATAACATCTAACAGGATTTACAGCCTTACTTCTTTCTTTCTTTCTTTCTTTCTTTTGCTGTTACAGTGAAGTTGTGATGCAAATCCCATTGAAGTAAATGAAACTCCTGTGAAATGTAAACATTGTGAGCAGAATCTACTTTAGTAGTTAATCTCAACAAGTATCACCTGCTAGTTTAAGATGCCTGCAAGGGAATTTTTAGTTCAAACAGTACAAGTCCATATTGCAGCTTTGACCCCATTGCAAAGAAGATGCCCTGAAACTTGCTTTTACACAGTTTTCATGCATTCCTTTCAGTTTTTTCTTAAAAGCAATTACTTTTCTATATAATCACTTAAATTTCTGTTTGGTTCTTGATACCTGTGATGCAGTTCCCCACATCTCCAGTGTTTTGCTTGAGGGGAGACAAGCAGAAGCTCAACTTCTGTCTCTTCCTTATCTGGAATACCCTTAGCAAAGCCTTGTCCTGTGGTTGAACTCCCAGGACTTGCAGAACAAGGCTTTTCCATCCCTCTTCCAAGCAGCATTTCCTCTGTAAAAACAAGTAACTTCCTGTTAATACAGAAAGGGAGGAATAGTCTTCATTTTTGGTATTCCAGCTTTTTTTTCTCACTGCATCTTGAGACAGTGTCCTCACATCTTAACAAGTCCTTGGACAGCTGGGAAGGAGATAGAAAGTGGTGCATTAGTGGATCTTGGGAAACACTTGGCTGTTTTCTGAGGAGAGTTGGCTGGCCAGTGTGGGCTTTTATTTCCTAGCTGTTGAACTGCATTAGGGGTCACTGAAATGACAAACTTCCTTGAGCTGATTTTAACATCTGAGAGCTTCTTTAGTCCTGTGGCCCTTTCCAGAACACATTGACAGGGAAACCCCAGTCCAGGCTGTCGTCCAGGCCATTGCCTCTGTCTCACCATGGGGCTGTTGCTCTATGAAAACCCATTCCATGAACCCTCCTGCTGAAAGCTGTGTCTCCTCTTTTGAAACACATTCCCAATTCTACAGCTGCCTGTGGGACACGTGAATTTTCATTTTGGGATTTCTTTTTCTCATTGCCAGATGCTTTACAGTTTTCTGCAGTGCAATCCTGGATGAAAAGTAGAATAACTTGTCTTTGTGTTTCATCTCACATCCAGTCACAGAATCTGGTGTAAAGTTGCTGATCTCGTGTAAAATGAAGCTGTTTACTGCTGTACAGCTGGCAGTTGCATGGCATAATGTGTTGAACTGAAAATTGTATCATTCTCCAAAACTTGTTGCTACAATTGAGCATTTAGAGATATTTTTGGTCCCTTTACAGAGGTATTTTTCCTTCCGTAAGTAAATTGGTTGGAAAGCTTAAATTATAATTTCAGTAAGGTTATAGTTGCAAAGGTGTTTAAACAAGGAAACTTGTTTAAAGTTGTGAAGACAAGTTCAGGGATTCTATCAAAAAGATTTTTCTCTATCCAGATATATATTTAGATACTATTGCCCAAAGTTCCTTATAGTTGCATTATTGCAGCACTGTCATAAGCATGAATTTATGAAATACATTAATAATTGATGCACTGTAGAAACTTTAAAGTGAGGTAATGAAAGCCATTATTTGACTGTTTAACATGTTTGACATTTTAAATTGCTCCTAAGTGGGCAGGGGTTTTATAAGAATGCTACAATTTTTAGAAAGCACAAGTTTAATTGAGTGAGTGCCAAATAAACTCATTGGCAACGTGACTCAGTCTCACGGAGGAGTCCCAGAAACATTTCTAGCTTTATTCATGTCCACTGCTCTTGTCTTATCTCTGGTGTCTTTTCCAAAGGATTATCCAGTGTTCCGTTGTACAAACAGCAAAGTCACTGTGCAGCCCAGCCCCTACCTGAGCTACCGACTGCCCAAGGACTTTGTGGACCTTTCCACAGGAGAGGATGTTCACAAATTGATTGACTTTCTTAAACTGGTAAGAAATAGCAGAAAAAAAATCTCTGACCTTCCACCTTTGTCAAGTGGAAACACTGAAGTCCCTGGATCTCTGCTTTTGTTGCTCACAAAGAGTACATAATTGCAGAAAAAGCAATCTATGAAGCCATCACACAGTGTTAATGGTTTCTGAAGTGATGAAGAGGAAGCTTTTTACTGCTCTCACTTCACTTAATTAATTTTATTTTTATGGGAAGCAAGGAATGTAGTTTGTCAAATCTCACTGTAGGACTGAGCTGTCCTTTCTTACTGAAAGGTAAATATGAATGTAGTATGAATGGAAATGTGCTTTTTGAATGCCTGGAGCTAATGCTTTCAACTTTTAATGTTTTTAACTTTCTTCTTTAAAAGTTGCAAGACAAATATATTAGGAAAAATCATGAAAGAGTTGTTCCTTTTTCAGTCTGCTTTCTTTGTTCTTTTAATGCACACTGACATGAAAAAATGACACCTTTGTAAGGTATGGAAGGGAGGGCAGGTTACCTGGAGCTGGATCACTGACTCTTGCCACCACCACGATGTTTTCTGGTTCTTGTATATTCCATGAGTTAATGGACAAAGCAAATTGTGTTTTTTACTGGAAATAAAATCCTATAGTTTGGGATTAGAGAGAGGGTTGATGTTGCTCTGTTCCTTTTGCTGGAAATATTAGCTCTTGCTGTTCCAAAAATTGACTTAGAAGTGCAGTCACTGTCTAATCCATTGTATCTGGAACACTTGTCATGATTTATTAGTGCTCTTACTTCAGATAACTCTGTCCTAACATTCTGAACTCTCCTGTTCTGTTGACAGAAAAGAAATCAGCAAGATGATGACTGAGGCACCCAGAAGCATTACATTGAATTACAAGCAAGAAATGTGGCATAAGCTGTATTTAGCATAACTATTAAACTATTGATTTAAAGAAAACCTGCTTTTTATAGTCAATGAAAGAACTGAAGAGCTGTTCATCCTCTGTGTCTATTGGTTTATACAAAGGTGTAGGGAAGCTTTTTCAGGGAAACACAAAAGGTCAGGATGAGTTCTCACTGGATTCCAGGTGCAAAGAAGCCACAGCCTGAGTGCAGCTGAACAACTGCTTTCCACTTTTCAGAACGTGAAGATTCTGAGCTACGCCTTCGGACTCCCCAGTGTAAATATGGCAACACGTAATGCTTGTGCAGTAAAAACATGGAGCATTCTCTGAATTTAGGCACAGTCTTGCTTCATATGTAGTCACAAAGAAAAAGGAATGTACATTTTTATCTGTAGTAATCTTTTAAAGTTGTAAATTGATTTTGTTTTGGGAGCACTTCTCATCCTTTATGTAAAAAAAAAAAAGGAGATTTTGTTTCTTTGTTTCAAGGGCTAATGTTTCAGAGAACAGCTATAGCTATAGTAGACTACTTAAGGTTTGAAAATTTTACATATTGGGAATTTGAAATTCTGAATGCATTTAAAGTAATATTTTCATAGTCGCTAACGCAACAAAATTCATTTACTTCACCAAATTTAATTTCATTTTCATAGTAAAGCTTTCTTGAAACCTGTTTTTTAACATGATTACATACTAGACATCATCTGTGACTTTAATATACATAATTAACATCAACCTATCATTTTATATACAGACTCAGTCTTGTTTCTTTTGTGTCACATCTCTGAGTTCCTTATGAAAGCAATTATTCTTTCAGCTCTTAAAATTCTATATTCATTTGGTACTTCATGTTTTTTGTATAAAGTGAAGCTTGGCTAAATCTGGGGAAACAGAAGCTCTTGTTACCAGTTGCTGTTGTTTGGGAGGTGGAGGAGGACAGTTTTAGGTGAATCACCAGCTGACTTTTGGATATAGGTGTTTGTATGGCATTAGTAATTTATTAACAGTGTGCAGAGTTCCCACTGAAACAAAAAGACATTTGAAGGAGCTCATAACCCCTGGAAATTGGTTCCTATTTCAGACCAGTTATGTGATACTCTGTGTGTGTGTGTATAAAACTGTTTGTTTCTTTGCCTTGCTTTTGCTGTCAGATTGGAATGGTGCTTGGTTACAATCTGTTCTTGGATGTTAAATCTGAGCTAAGTTGTTAAATTATTACTTACTGTCTTTATTTAGCTTCACTTTTGAATGAAAACTTACTCGAGTTAAAGGTTGTGCAGATTAAGAATCCACACGTTGATGAAACATCAGAGATGAAAGCTCCTGGAGTCAGAACAGGTTTGCCCAGCCTTTGAAGCATTGGAACCTGCTTCTCAATAGCTTTTTGTATTCAAATGAGACAATCATTAACTCAGGGCTGGGCTATACCTAATCCTGCCATACTGCAGGATTTTGGATGAGTGTTTCTCACCCTCATCAGAGGGATAATTTGAGTATAAATGTCTCTAAATGGGGTAGGAACCTCAAAGTGTAAAAAATTAACAAAGCTTTTCTCTTTGTTTTAAAGTTTCTAGTCATAACTTAAACTGTTGTGATGATCTAACCACACTTCCTTTACACAGATGAAGCCCTGGAACTTCCAATAGATTCAGAAATTCTTCTAAACTACAGAGTACTGTCTTTAAAAACACTAAGTCTTAGTTTAAAGCTAGAAGATAGTTTCCCACCTCTTCTGTGTGGGCTCCACAAATTAATTTACCACTTTCTCAGCTGTCTTTGCTGAATGTTCACATATTTGGTGATAGGACCAGTTTGCTGGGACCCTGTGCACTCTGGAGTGTCCATTTAGGTGAGTAGGCTGGAGTGCTTCTCTTCTGTGAAATGCTGACAGATGCCCAGTCTGAATTCACGTGCTGCTCAGCCAAGCTATCCAACACTGATAATGAACTGCATTAGAGTTTAGAGTTGCAGGAACTTGTCCTGCTTCCTTTGGGCAAAGTCATAGTGAAGAACCATAAAAGGTGGCAGAGCAAAAATACTGTACAGAAACAATCCCCAGTACAAAAATGTGACCTACAGGATCAGGTCCCCCTTACAGTTTAAATACGTGTACATGTACTTTGCTTTTTTCCCCAACTTCAGGCAATCAGACAGTGAATTTTATTTGGCTGTTAAATTAAAGATTCCTCTTCTAAAAGAATTTTTACTCCATATGCCCTTTTGATCTCCTAGGATAATTAACAAACATATTCCCTTTGGGGAGCTGAGGGTCCTAATGTTGATAGATTAATAATGCCTCAGATCAATTTTACACTGAATAGTACATGACACTCTTCTATTCCATCATAAAAACAGTTTTGGCCTCTAGCCATCTTATACAGAAATTTGAAAATACAAATTTCCAGTTGTTCAGGTCCTTGTTCATGGGATTAAATTATATCCTTACCATTTGCTGAGTAAGGGCCAACTGTAGACGATATATTCTTAATTATATGCTTAAAACAGTGTAAAGATGCTTGCAGTCTCATCTAGATGACAAACAGAAGTTTTATGGGGAGGTAACATGCAGTCATTTTATACAGATCCCGTGCTTGCCAACCCTGCGGAAGTCTGGCTGTGTCTGATGGCTCCAGCAGTGAGATTCAGTTCTTGGGCTGCAGCCCTTCCAGGAGTGCCAAAGAAAAGTCCTCATTGTTTCACAGCCAATACTTGAGATGTTTAATCTCCCAGGTGGATAGTGGGGATCAGGATTCCTGTAACCCCAGAAGTAGCAGTTGTTAACATGTCCTGGCTTAGTTCAGGATTTGGAGTAACACTCCTGTCCTTCTGGGCTTCAGACTTCAGTCCATGCTTTGTTCTCTTTTGACTCTTCTTTCTCCAGTGTTGTCCGGGTCTTTCCTCATCCCTCAGCCTCTTATTTGGATAAATATTAAGATCAGAATTGGTAACAGCAGCAGCATGGATAATACTGATCTGAATTTGAAAACCTCTATCCACTTTTCCCTCCCTCTTTCAAAGGCATGTTTCTGAGTGGTGCTCTATAATACCTAAAAAAAACCCCCCTAAACTCTAAAGTAGGGGAGTAATATCCAGGTCTGAGTCTCAGTGAAATCCATGGCACTTTTTGGATGCTGATCACAGATTGTAAAAATCCACGTAACTGCATCTGACACCTTTAGCTAGGAATCTCATCTGTCTCATTGTTACATACACACCTGTTGCTCATGTCCAGGATGCAGAGAAAAGGTAGCCCGTGAAATGCAGTTCAGGTGCTCATTTGAGCAACAGAGACCCTTAGGCACTCCTGGTTTTAGGCTTTCAGGTGAGCATTGCCAGGTGAAAGGACCCCAAAACTCGTCAAAGGCAGGGTGGAGATGGGTAATAGCATGGCACAAACCTATGTAGAAATCCTTCTGTATCTTTGTGCATGGCTGAGTTCAGCTTTCACAAACTGTTCCAAATTTGAAGTGTCAAATAGCCAGAGAGGAGCACAGGGTGTTTGTCAGTGAGCATAAATAGGCAAATCAGCTTGGCTACTGGTGATTGATTTCAACCTTAGAGGCCAAAAGTATCAATTCTGGTTGTATTTGGACACATGTTCCATTTTGAATATTAGTTCAAGAAATAACACTGAACTAAAATACATATTTGTGGCCAAGAGAAGATGAACCTGAAGTGTAACACAGAAACAGACCGTGGTGCTTTTGATTCATGAAGGACACTTGGTAACACTGGTATGTAGACACTTAATAAATCTACCTTAGCAAAAGCTTGTCTGGATGTTAAATAAACAGTGTCTTCTGTTTGAATTTGATGACATCTGTAAAAAAATCTCCAGCTTGTGGTCATCCTGACATTAGATAGAGCTAAAATAAGACTTGTTGCCATAACTGCTATATTTTGTGTCATGAAGCTTTCTGAAAGATACTGAGCACTTAAGCAGTTTTGTGTGATGACAGGATTTTGTAGTAATAATGACATTAGCTCTGCAGTAAGTCTGGTTTGGGGTTTTTTGGTTCTTTCTTTTGGGGAGGGCAGATTGGGGAAGGGAGGTATCCTGCTACATTTGTTCATGTGAATTATTGCAGCAATGGGTATCTGACCTGGGTATCAATAGTGTTTTGGTTGCTCTAAGGTCCTAACAGCTGGCCAGGCTTCTGCCAAGGATGTGCTTTGGCAGCTTGTAGGGAAAGGTTGGTTGGCTGGTTGGTCATAAACACTGACTGCTCAGGACCTTTCTTCAGAAAAGGTTCCTAGTTACAGCTAAACTTCCAGGAGAGGTTTGTGGCTCCTAAAGAGCCTCATTGTCTAAAAGAGACAGAATAGTCAATACTTGTTTCTAGTCTATAGGGCTCAAATCCAGCTGGTGGAGGGGCTTGAAATTTTGGATTCTGTCTTGGCTTCTGCTATGAAACTGTCCTGACAGACTGTAGCACTTCATTGACGTAAATGAATTATTCATGGGAGCTGGGACTGTAATATCCAGGAGAGAGAATGAACATGTGAAGCTAAAACGTCTGTACACCAGTATGAGGAATACACAGGAGGAACTCAGTGTCAGGATGTGTCAGAAATGATTGATGTGCATTTCAGTGACTTTGGGAGATAAACGGCAGCACTGGATCACAGACTGTCGCTCAGGAAAGGCCGGAGGCATTGTGCTGAACACCAATACACAGTGTATTTCCAAAGCTTGGGAATCACAGAGTGGTTGGGGTTGGAAAGGACTGGTAAATGTCCTGTAACCCTCAAAAGCTTCCAGGAATGGCACAACCACAACTTTTCTGGGTACCCTGTTCCTGTGTCTCACCAACTCATAATGAAAAATTTCTTCCTTAATGTCAGCCCAAGGTGATCCTCTTTCAGTTTAAAGCTGCTGCCCTTTGTCCTGTCACTACAGCCCCTGGTAAAAGTCTGTGTTTCCTATAAGCCCCTTTTGAGTACTGAAAGGCTGCAATATGGTCTACCCAGAGCTTTTCCCAGCTTTCTCCACCTCCCTCAGCCTTTCCTCAAAGGATAGGTGTTCCAGCAATGGGATCATTTTTGTGGCCTTCCTCTGGATTTGCTCCAACAGATCTGTATCTTTCCTGTATTGGGGACCCCAGAGCTGGATGCAGCACTGCAGGTGGGGTCTGAGCAGAGCAGAGGGACAGAACCCCCTCCTTGATCTGCTGCCCATGATGCTGGGGATGCAGCCCAGGACACGTTTGGCTTTCTGGGCTGGAAGGGCATATGGCCAGCTTGTGCTCAATTTTTCATCCACCAGTATTTCCAAACAATACTTGAGAATCTGTTGAGAAAGTGCCTAACATGGGAAAACTTGAAAAGGCAGAGAGTTAATAGATTTTTTTCCAGAGGACAGTTTGTATTTCAGAAGGCGCAGGGTGTTGTTATTCTAGAGTTAAATGTTCTGGGTTGCAGTCAGGCTTATTTGAAGCTTAAAACTTTAAAAGTCAGAAGTAATTCAGGTGGAATTGGCTGTGGAGTTGGCATTTGGTGCTCTGGAGAAAGCAGGGAGATGAGAGAAGCAGAATAAGGGCCTCAAAAGGCAGTTTTGGTAAGTGTGGGTGTCAATGCCTGGATCCATTTGGGAGAGGTGGGTGGGCAACTGAAGAGAGGTGCTTTTTTAATGGCCCGTCAGCAGTGTCCTAATGTGAAGGGAAAATGGCACAGCAGGGGCTTGTAAGGCTCAATCAAAATGAAAACTGTAGAAATCTGAAGGAAAAGCACATGATTAAGTGTGAAAAAATGAGTGGATGGAGAAAAAATGAGGGATGATTCAGAGAAAACTGATGCTGTTAATGTTTTCTTTGCCTCACTATACTCTTTTTCCTTTTTTCAAGGAGAAGAAGAAATGAAGCAAATTAACACAATTTAGCAGAAAAATTGCACTTGGAATAGCTATTGGTATGAAGCCAGAGAGGGCATTGTGAGACCACCATACATTTTATTTCAGGGTCTGTATTTTTCCATAGTTTCATTAATGGCTGGAGCGGTGAAATAAATAGCCTGTATAAAAATCCATGGTTGGCAGTGACTTGAGAATACACTCAGGCACTTTGGAGGTTTGTATCAGAATTTGAAATGGCCATAATGCACAGGGAAAATGGCCTGAAATAATGAGAAGAAATTTGATAAAGGCGAGTGCAAAGAGCTGTAGTTAGGAGGAGAAATCAGACATTCGAGTATAAATGGGTGAGAGCTGGCAGAGCAGCAGTGCAGTGGGAGTGGATAAGTTACAGTAGAGACCATTAAATGCAAGGTGATAATAAGCTGTTGGGGGAGGATAAAGGCAGGAGTCATTCTGGGCTAGCAGGAGAGAGGGATGGAAAAGAAGAGAGATCATTTTGTTTGATGAGAGGATGGTGTAGTGAGATGCGTGGCTTTAGGCACAATGTTGCAAGAATTACATCAGTCATTGGAGAGCGGCCAAGACTGAATTAAGAATCACAATAATTCAAGGTAGAAGGGATTCATAAGATCATCTGGCTGGCTCCCTGCTCCTCAGACTACCTAAAGCTAAGCTGTGCGACTGAGAGCATCATGCAGACCCTCCTTGAATGCTGCCAGGCTTGGTGCTGTGGCCACTTCCCCAGGGAGCCTCTTCCAGAGCCTGTCCACCTGCTCAGTGAAGAACCTTTTCCCAGAGTTCAGACTGGACAGCACCCCCCAATGCAGCTTCTTTCCATTGCCTCATGTCCTGTTACTGGTCACCAGAGAGGGGACACCAGCACCTCCACCTTCCCCCTTGAGAGAGGTGCAGACCATGGGGTCTCTCCTCAGTCTCCTCCAAGCTGAACAAACCAAGTGACCTCAGCTGCTCCTCAGAAGTCTTGCCCTTGAGACCTTTCACCATCTTGGTCACCCTCCTCTGGACACACTTGAATAGTTTGATGTCCTTCTTACATTGTGGTGCCCAAAACTGCCCCCAGGACTCGAAGTGAGGCCGCCCCAGTTCAGAGCAGAGCAGGACAATCCCCTCCCTTACCTGTCTGGTGATGCTGTGCCTGATGTATCCCAGGACAGGGTTGGCCCTCCTGGCTGCCAGAACACATTGTTGACTCATATTTGACTCTCCAAAGTTGTACAGATTCATAAGACCCCCCCCCCAAGCCTTCTCTTCTGTACATGGCTCACTCCCAGCTCTTTCTGCCTTTCCTCTCAGGAGAGATGCTCCAGTGCCAGACAGATTTCTCCAAGGAGCACCCTAGAAAGGGTGGACAACTTTGAACTCAAATTGCATAGAAAAAACTACTGTAACCATAAAACATGTTTTTCTAACTGCACTGGATGTCAGGCTCTACTCCCAGAAGGAGCAGCTTGGCCTGTGACACCATCTTTGAAGGCCAGTGCAGGTAGAAGGGGCAAATCTGCCTTCTCTGGCTGTGTTTTCCAAATTATTGCCTGCTGCTTCTATGACAGCAAAATGCCCCTTTTGTCCTGGTTTTGGGGTCAGGAATGTACTAAGAGCTACCTCCAGTCCCTGCTGTTCTGCAAATTCATGTTTATTCCCATCCCAGGCTGCTTAGGCACTTGAATAGGTGTTTTGGCTAATTATTGCCTGCTGCTCTTTCAGCACGCACCTGCCACTTGTACCCTGGGTCCAGGAAGGGCCTTTTTCTCTGCGAGTTTCTTGCTCATGGGATAGTTCACTGTTATCTCAAGAAAATGTGATTCATTAGAAAAGCCAAAATCAGACTTGTTCAGTGTGGGAAAAGGGGCTGAGCTCTGTCTTGTGTCTAAAAGAAATCAAAGATAAGCAGGGAGAGCCCTCAGAGGAGAAAATAATCTCAGCCCTAAGGCAAGCTACAAAGAGAGCCTGGTGAATCTGCAGGAATAATGCTGATTATGCTCAGCCTTACTTGAGACCCTTCCTCATCCTATTCCCTCACTCTCCATGTGGTGTGAAAATTTCTGCTTTATCCAGAGAGACAACCCTCCCCAAACTTCAGTTCTCACCTTGGGGTGCCACGTGCCCTTTCAAAGCGGTATCCGTGCTTGATTTCACTGACTCCAGGTGGAAGCCCTCGGTGCTTTCCCATCTCTTTTGGGGATGTGCTGGTTCAGCCCTTCCCCAGTGCACAGGGCTGAAGAGGAAAGGAAATTCAGCTCCAGCACTGGGTTTGGATTTGAGTTTTCTTCCTTTTCCAGGAGGCAATGATCCACAGCAAGAAGTCAGCCAGAGTCCAGGAATAGCAGTTTGTCTCTCATAGAAACCATTTGATTGGCATCACTGAGCTGCAAAAAGACCCGGTGGGCTTGGTGACAGATTCGGATCGCCTGGAGACAGGCTTTTCTCTCTCATCTCACAGCAAGGGGAAGAAAGCTCATCTGGTATCCTTTGTACTTGCACACACCTGGGAAAGGGATAGCAGATCTTTTGGAAAGGAGATGCAGAATGGGATCATGAACACAGAGGCAGGGAAGTGTCGTGCTGAAAGGCCTCTGTCTCAAAGTGTTTGCCCTCTGGGATTTGGTGTTCTTTGGAGTGTGAATACCCCCAGAAAGGAACAACAACAACAACAAAGTATGATGGCATCATACATAATGGATCTCCATTTTTAACCTAATTTGATCAAGGTTAAAGATATTAAATATCATGAAAGCAGGCAGCTTGATGGAGAGATGGGCAGGAGTGAGATGCTCTGAAAGGCCCTTCCTGAAGGAAAAGCTGCAGTAGAGGTTTCTGTAGCAGTGGGTAATGAATCCATGAGAAATGTGTATTGTAAATACTCTGAGGGCAGGAACACCTTCAGCACAGATTTCTTTTATGAGTCACTATAGAAATAAACTCCCAAACTTAAGTCTGCACAAGCCTTGCCTACATTCTGCTACCTTGCAGGTAAACTGCAAATGAGTTTGAGTCAGAAACATTAAACTGTCAAAGAACTTCGACACTGGGCACTTTTAACATGCTTAGGATGACCCTTTTTCATAGAGAAGACTTGGAAATAAGTGCTAATGAGTGCTAATTGCTGCTTTTTCACTAGTCAGGCCTGTGTAGCCCAAAGCAGTGATTGATGATGGCTCCTTCCAGTGCCTGTGATTTATTTACCGGCTAAGCCATTAGAGAAGCATCGTGGATTTCTAAATAAAATATTCGACGTCTTAAATATCTTGGCAATCAGTAACAGAACCAGTTTTTTACATCTGGCTCCTCAGATCACGCTCAGCATTTCTCCTGGTGTTTTAGGAAAAAGGGGTTTTCATAAACCTTTTTCCTAAAATAGAATTCTTTCATAAATCCATGAATATCTGAGACCCTCACTGCACACAGCCTCTGCCATGTGCATTCGAAGAGGAAATTGGAGCACTGCCCAAGGATGGGGTTTGCTCCATACTGGGGTCTCAAGGTGGAGAACAGAAACTGATATGTAATATTTGGGCATCTGGTTCCCATTTTTCTTATTCAGCCTGAGATTCTTCCAGACACAGAAACAGTTACTGCAGTTGCTGTTGATTTCCTCAGCAAAAGATTATCTGCTTCTCTTTAATATGGACACATAATCTTCAATTATGTTGTTTTAATACATATAGCAAAGATAATTCTCCTTAATTATTACCTCGAGCACATGGAGGCAAATGCTGTTCACATTTTTTTTTTATCAGTAGGAAATCTGCATTAGTCCTAAATATTGAAATGTTTTTCATTATTGAGGCTGCTAATAAGTTATTCAGCCTACAGCTTTCATGTGTCAGGAGATCACAGCTGTATTGACTTCATGGTTGCAAAGCCCTCTTTAAATTTAATATAGGAGAAAAGCAGGACACAACCCTGAAATAAATTAACCTGAGTTGTTCCAGACACCTGCAAGTGCCACGTGTAACTGTTGGTCTGGTGTCTGACATTTATAGCTGGAGAAGCAGGTTTCTGTTTGGAATGGCATTAACCAGCCACTGGGAACCTCTGGAGCCTGGGAACAGCTCCGGGTGCTGCTGCTGCTCAGGCATCTTCCTCTTCTTCAGCAAGGACTTCTGACTGCAGAAGGTCCTCCCTGGCCAGGAGGTTGTCCCTCGTGCTCTGAGCTCACTGCAGGGGTCTCCCTCAGCAACAGGAGCTCCTCAAGTGGTTTTCTCCCACCCATCTCCAGGCTGGAAGGAGCGTGGGGAAAGGGAGGAGGCACAGTGACAGGATGAGTGTGTTACATGGAGATTCAGGCTGGAAGAGGCTGCTGTAAAACACAGGGAGATAGTGGCTTTCAGCCTTTCTCAGTCACAGAAGCTTTTCCAGCAGAAATACAGTAATTCAGACGAGAAATTGGTGCTGCTTGCCTTGGTCATTCCTTACAGGCACCTAAGATTGCATCCATGACCTCCAGGGACTCCGTGGTGATGGGCTGAAAACCACAGCTAAAAGCAGGCAAAAGGAGGTCTTCCCCATGGGATATCCCTTTGTAGCTTGCTTTTATCTCCTGTGGTATCCCTTTATGGGAATCAGGACTTATAGCACACCCCTTGCACCCAGAGAACCCTGAAGTGTTCAGGGAGAGGATCGCCATGGGCAAGACCTGCAGGAGTGAGTATCCCTGTAGAAAAGGGACCAGAAAGAGCCAAAACAGAGGCTAAAACAAATAAGCCCAGTAAATTGTTCTGCAAATAGTAGGAAAACAAATTCTGGTTCCCAAACCTCACATCCTCTGCACCTACACAGAGTGCCTTGCATTAAGCTCCCCAGACTTCTCTCTGTGTCCCTCAGCCATGGGCAAGGCACAAGGTCCTGCAAATAATTTTGAGCTGTGCCTGGGCTCTCCAGCTCCTGAGCTCTCTGGTCTGCTAGAAGGACAAGCAGAACAGATACCTGCTGCCCTTACACTGCTGCTCATCAGGGGAGGCACTGACCCCACACTCTCCTTTTCCTCTACCCAACCACTGTTCTTCACAAAACGTGCAGCTGTTGATGTACTTGATTTTTAGCTGTCAAAATTGATAGAAATTGGCCACTTGTGGGTACAGGTGGAGACAGAGCAGTCACAAAAGCCCTTGAGGTTAAAATGTGGGGTGTGTTTTACATCTCAACATCTGGACACACCTTTCTCCCATCCCTGTCTCCTACTGGAGTTGCATCCATCATTCTGCCCCCAGTCCTGTGTGCACAGAGCTGGTGCTCAGCCCATAACATTTCACAACGTTTTCCATGAGCCTCCAACAGCTTGTTAAATAGGATAATCCTGGCTGCATACTTCCTACAAATGCTTCCATTCATAGATCCAGCACTTGCTTCTCCTAATTAAAGGCAATTCTCCCAGTTTGGATACATTTTGCCATCAATAAAGTGAAAGACATCTTTAAATTAAGTAAGAAACTCAAAATACTATTAAGATGAGATCATATCTTACCTGCTATCTTCAGAATGTTGGGTTTCCACACTAATTAATGCACAATTTATGACATTTAGATCCTAGTCTATACATTTTTCTTCCTATTTGATTATATTTCTTACAATAGCGTTCAGGTCTATTAATATTTTTTTTGGTACTGTAAGACTGTCTTTTGGCAAAAATAAATATAATGAATTTGGGGAAAATTAGGAAAATTACGTAGTACTTCAGTAACTAAAGGCTGAATTTTGTCAAATGTCACATTTCAGTAAATTCCTGTCATTTGAAATACAGATAATGTTTATTAGGATTAAAATGGATTGTAGAGGAGAAATAAAAATAAGGGACAGAGAATGAAATATATTACTAGAATGAAATATAGGGTAAAAATGAAGAGTGGAACTAGAAAGAGATGGTTAACTCAATCCAAGCAATATTTGTGTGTATTTGATGTTGCTGAAGATTTTTATTGAACTGGATCCTGTCATAGACAATGACACTGTGCATTTTGCAGTGGTGAATTTCTAATTACTGAGCTGAGCTTGTCCAACAGCGAGATTTCTTGCAAGTTGGATAAAAACCTAATTATTCCAGGTTTGGTACTCTGACATCAAAAAATGTAAAAGGAAGCATAAAATGTGCATTATTGACTATATTCTTGCAGTTATGTATCTCTAGAGTAGTGCAAGGTGGCTCTTTGTTCCAGCTTGAGTGTTTTAGCTGTGCCTGGGGTGTGTGGGAGGAGATGGTTTATGAATGTGTGCATGGCTTCGTGCAGTTATGCAAGAGCTTGTTTCTTAAATAGAGGAATCCCGGGAAACACAGAGAGAACACAGCCCACCCACCCTGGAGAACCAAAACCCCCTGCAGAAACCTCACACCTTCTCCAAGATTCATCCCCAAGGGGGAATGAGGAGAAGGGAGCAGATTTACACGGTACCGTGCTACGTGATGTAAATGAATGTTGCAATAATGCAGTTTATTTCCACAGCTGGAGGTGCTGTCCACGAGATGGCATCATCCAGTCCAAAGACTCTGGGAACTGACCTGTCCTTGAGGGTAAACATGCTACAAAGGTGATCCCTGGTGCAGTGGTATATAAGCCAAAAAAAAAAAAAAAAAAAAAAAAAAAAAAAAAAAAAAAAAAAAAAAAAAAAAAAAAAAAAAAAAAAAAGAAAGAAAAAAAAAGCAGGAAAAGCAATAAAGCAAAGCATATTTTCAGTCTGAAGTGATTGATTTTGTGCTTGATCAGGCAAATTAGGTGTGTGTGGAGCCAACTTCTGCTCTGGAGAGTGATGAGAGAGGAAACAGAGGGAGCCAGAAATCCCGATGCTCAGAAATCCCGATGCCCAGGGCAGAGTAAGGAAGGCCAGCTAAGCAATGGCTGCATCCCAGTAGTTGGTACTGTGCTGGAAGAGGCTGCCAAAGGAAATTTGCCAAGGGAATGTGTTTTGGACCTCTTTTTGCAGCCTTCAACAGCAGTGTCAGAGCTTCTGGCTTAGACTGGCCAGGGGCTGGCCACAGGTACAGGGGTTTGGGGAGCCCATCAGTGTCTGGGTCTGAGCTGGCTCCACAGTGTGATGCACCTGGGACATCTCACAGAGGTTTGTCACTCCCAGGGTCAGGTGTGGGCTGAGCCCCTCAGTTTGGGGTGTTGCAGTGTGGCTGCTCACCTCAGAGGAAGGCCAACCACACCGTTCTGGAGTAAAGCCTCACCCTTGGCACTGCTACTTCTCTGTGGCTTCTCCTGCAGCATCGAGCCTGTTTGCAAAAGTCTCAGGTGTGTCAGGCCAGCTTTTCACCTCCACCATTTCTGTCACAGCTCCTGGAGCCTGGGAACCAGTAACTTAGCAGTTTAATATTAGCCAATAACTTAACAATTCCCAAAAGCTAACTGGGAAAAGCAGATATTCCCTTCTGGCTGTTTCTAAGTCTGAAACCTCTACAAGTTCTTACAATTTCATCTTTGGCTTTTTCATGCTCTGAGGCCGTGCACCTCTGTGCCTTCCTTCCCCTTTCCCACCCTTCCCTCATTGCCTTCCACAGAACCATTTCTGTCCTAGGAACTGAGCTTCATTAAATTGCATTCACAGCTCATTAGGGCCTGCCAATTCACCCAAGGGAGCAGAAAGGGCAATATTTCTTGTGAAAAACCATTAAAGCTGGAATGGTGAAGGAGAAGGACACCCACAGACCTGCTCACCAGCCTTGTGCTGGGCTGCAGCACAGAAGCCTGTCTGAATGGAAAAGGCTCCTTCATTTAGCACAGCCTTGCACCAGCAAATGTGTAGGGCTGGCAGCACATCCCCACCTTGGGGAAAAATCTCAGCACAGCTCTCACAGCAAAAGGCCCCATGAACAGGCTGTGAAAATGGAGATTTCAGGTTTAGTTCACAAACTTGGTCTCAGATTTGTTAGGAGTATGAAAGCTTTCAGATGGGTGTGTTTTTTTCTTTCTGATACAAACTAATATAAATATAATGATGTTGCACCATTGCACCAGCTGCACTGTTTTTCTCCCTGAAGAAGGACTAAATCGTTAAAGCAGCCATAGATTTTAGATATCCAGAATCCAATGATTTTTTAATAAATGCTCTTGCTTGTGTAATTTCGAATAGAACAGCTATTCTGCATCAGTCCCGTTGGAATCAGCTACAGCCCTTGAGTTACTGAAGCATCACCATTCCTTAGATATGTTCTAAAACATTGGGAAAACTTGATGGGGTTTATAAAGAAATGTTGTTCCTTGTTGAGCAAAACCCCAGCACAGTTTCCTGGGGCTGTAGGCAGGATAATTCCAGAGTTCCGGGTATATGGCAGCAGCAGCAGCAGGACTTTTCCTGTAGTGTGAGTTAGTGAGTGCATGGGCAACACTTGCAGCCCTGCCTTCCTTGGGGAGCAGATCAGGGGGGGATGTCATTTCCCTGTCCCTGCTGTGAGAGGACACTCAGGATAAAGGCAAAAAAAAACCCCCAAACCATTTCTCAGTCAGAGCGTAAGGAAACGAGTCATTAATTCACATTTTCAGTTGTGCAGAGAAAGAGGAAAAAACAATGTTTTCTTATGGTGAGAAGAATAAACTTTTATTTTATGCATTAGGAAAGAGCTGCCAACAGGGCTTTAGACTTTCTCCCCAAACAAGAATAGCTGCCTCTCAGATACAAAAGTGGAAACAAATGTGCTTCTTAGCGCATCTCTTCCCTCATTCAAAAAACCCCTAAAGAACCATGTTCTCTGCTGATAGAAATCAGCACAGCTCCAGAGTTATACCCTCTGAGATGCTGACCACAGCCTTACTGGCAGAAGTGATTCAAAGAGTAGCACTGTGGCTCTTTGAACACCAGCTGAAGGCCAGTGGGGAGCAGAGAAGGTGCAGGAAATGTTTTTGGGAAGCAGCTCACATTTATCTGGGTGCCACCTGAGGCAGCTCTCCATGCAAACTAGGACTTTTGCATAAAAAGTAAACCTTAGGCCCTCCTGCTGATCTACCAAGCACTCAAAGCCAACCCTGTGTTGCATTTAAACAACCTGCTTAGGATCCATCCTTCTCCAGCCCCGTGACAGAGCTCTGCCCCAACCTGGCTGGCTCTGGCATCATCTCCTCCACGGGTACTGGTGCCTGGCTGCTTGTGTTTGGTGCCAGGGCATGGTCAGGGGGATGCTGAGACCACAGCTGTTGGCTCATGCTTGCATTTATCTACATAAAGTTTGAAAAAAAAAAAAAATCCCTTTTTATTGTTCTGTGCAATGTCACCTGCTGTGCAGAAAAAAAACTCTTGGTCCTGACTTTCCTCCTTCTACTATGTGATGATCAAAAAGGTGATGTTTTTACCCCAAGGCATTTCCAGGGGACAAGAGGAGCGTGCAGCCAGTTCACATAAAGCAGTCCTGGCTGGACAGGCCTGCTTCATCTCAGCTGCAAAATTAGGATGATGTTTGTTGTAGCTTTTGCAGCAAAGGAGGCCTGGAGGCAGAATTTTGAGGGAACTGCTGAATAAGGAATGTTTTTGGGAGCGGCACTCCCGCAGGGAGGGCAGGGTGAAGCAAAGCAAGTCCTTGATTTCTCAGTTCAGCACAGGGCACATCAGAGGCACAAACAGGCTGTGTGAGACCCTTTTGCTGTGGTTAATACTGCTTTAGCATCAATAAGTAGCAGGGTGGCAGAGCACCCCTGGCAAGGCCACACTGCCAAGCCATTAAGCAGAAAAGATGCTTCCTTGGATGTAAACTCATTTTACCAAGGCTGAAAATAGCCCAGCCAAAGAAAGTCATAATGGTAAATATGTGCATTGCTAGAAAAGGGGCAAAATGGGTAGAAAAGCGTTTATCTTAAAGCCCATAAATACCTTTCTGCTCCTGCCATGCTGAACAGCAGGACTGGGAAGGTGTGAAAGCCCTTTAGATGCCCACATGGCCACACTTCATCAGGACTGAGCAGCCAAGCATGGAAGAAATGCTGAATTGTGTCCCAAGAATTGTGTTTTCTTACTAAATTTTAATTAACTTTCCTAAAATGTCCGTTGTTCCTGCACAGTATGTAAAAGGTAGTGCCAATTACGAATATCTTTATTATTTCTCTTTATTTACGTCCTTGCACTTCTACAATTTCCACCATGCCAAACTGGAAATAGCTGCATTTTGAATTCTCCACTGGAATTTTACCATGATCACACTGTGTTGGCTTCAAACTGACACTGGAGAGGGGATGATGATGGTGACGTGCCACCTTCAGACCTGTTGGTGACTGCTTGGCACTTGGAATGCTGAAGTCAGGAACCATCAGGCACAGCTGGATAAAATCAGGATGTGAAGTTGCCTGGTATTAAACTGTCCCAGCCACAATCTCCACCATATATACCATATATACACCATATACACCATATATACCATAAGGAGAAGCAGCCCCAAACTGACACCCACAAGATCTACCCCTGCACAGGCAGTCCATGCACCCACTGCCCCCAAACCACAGCCACCCCTTGGGTTTTTTTAATCAAAAATTGCTCCCTACCAGGAAAATATTCCCACTGCTCATACACATGCATGCCCACATGGCTATCAGCTTGGTTTTTCCAAATTAATCCAGACTTCTCTCAAGGGAGAAGGCAAGGAGAAGTTGTTGTTTTTGTTTTGACAGCGTAAAGGTAGATGAGGGAGGAATATTAAGAGGAGTAAGGAAAAGATAGGAAAGAAGTAAAAACAGCCCTTTTTTTCCCTCACATAGTATGTACTCTGAAGGCAACCATCCTTAGGCTAAAAAGGAACTTTTTTCCCTGTCTAGGAGGAGATTTTTAAGGAGAGCAAGGCGCTGTGTGTGTTAGTGCAGAGGGTTTTCCTGGAAGAAGTGGCACAGAGCTGGGGAATGGGAAGCAGTGACAGGGCAGATGGGGCTGTTGTGCTGGGAGGAAACAGGAAAAATAAACGAGCCTGTGTTGGTTCAAAAACATCACAGGTGTGGCTCTTCCAGGCTTGCTGGTGCAGCGGGTTCCTGGAACTGTTTGTCTGAACAGTCACCCTGTGTGCTCAGCCCCTGACAAACATAGAGTAACCCGGGGTACAAGAAGAGCCATGTCACAGTGCTATAATAAGACATGTGGCATCATCAGGTTCCATCCCTCTCCAGGAGAATGGCAGGCATTTCTGGAACAGCCCCTTGCACTAGCTAAAGGAGCTGTTGTTGAAAAATAACCCCACCTGCTCTAAACTTCGTTTTCCCATTTGGTGCATAAATTAAGAGTCAAATAAGCTGGGTCAAACAGACTCTAATATTCAAAGTTTTTCAGGAAGAGGCACAGGGTATTAGCACAGGGTCTGGCTTAGATGCATTTTGTTTTTTCCAGGCCTTCATCCACAGCATGATTTCCCAGTTGTTCCACTCTGACAGGGAACAATGGTCTTATCTGCACAGCAGATGCACCCAGAACTAAGGCTGAGCATGGACAGTGCATGCACAATCTCCAAGAAGTCTGAAATCTGAATCTTTCCAGGCAGTCCCTGCAATGCTTGGTGATGTTTGTTTGCCCAAGTTAGCAGAAGGCTGGAAGCAGGTGTACAGGGGTAGGAGGAGCTCACCCTAATTTCAAGGCTTTTCTCACACTGGTGAAGTCATCTGCCCACAGATCTGTGATTATCTGTGTTCAGGTATCTCTGTCAGATACAAACCCTCCTGTCAGCTCCTTATCATCTGACCCTGGCCCAGCATTCTTAGTTAAGGCTGATTAAACTGTGAAAACCAACTGTATGACATCCCTGTGGTGCACACAATCCAGCTGGATGAGGCAGGATAATGTTTCCAAGGGTCTGCAGTCTGGGCCAGCATTAGTCTTGAAATGAACAGGCTTTGAGCATGACAGCTTCCATGGGAGATAAACTGGTGGACACTGTCAATTTCCTCTATGATTTTTTAAAGCATAGAAGTAGCTGACAACAGTAGCTGACAACTGGATTGCTGACATCTAAAACTCAACCTGCTCGTTGACTTCTGAGGATGGAAATGACTTAAGTCAAACCAGGTCTGCAAATGACACCAAAGCTAATGGGCCCAATGCTTTGGGGAGTTGGACAGGTGAGGTTCACGCTTCAGTTCTCCTACAGAATGTCCACCAAGGTCCATTTTGTAAGGGAAACTTTTGCTCAAGTATTTGAAGTCTTACTGTGAAGATGGAACCAGGACAGAACCAGGACAGGCAAGCTCCAAAGTGTGGTTAAACAGGGACAAAACAAAGGCCACATAGGACAGACAGCTTTTAGTTAAGGGGATTGAATTTACATGGAAAAGCTCAGTGAGGAAGGTGGTGCACAAGGTAAAACCTCACACTAGCTGGTGCTCTGCTGCCTGCAGAGCCCAGATTCGATCTTATCTGATTACACAGGCACTGGAAACACACAGACAAGGTAAAACACAGCTCAGTCCCACCCAAAACACGACCCGTGGGAACAAAGAGTGGCAGGATTCCTGTCTGGTGGGATGGTGATCAGCTGGGAGATCAGTGTGTGGAGAAAAGGCAAAAACCACAACTCCATTTGGGATTTGGGAGAGGAAGGAAGACAAGGGGAGAGGAAGGTATGAGGATGCAGTCAGGTGCTGTCCCCATGAGCACAGGGAGGTGCTGAGAATACAGACTGAATGCTTTGTCTGGGAGATGCTTTTGGAGCAATGACAGCCTGGAGGTTCTAGGGATCTGCAGGAGGTTGCTCCTGCCCAGTGATTCCTGGCTCTTTCCACAGTTGCTTTGGTGCTCACTTTCAGGAGACCTGGCTCACCTCTCCTGCACAGACCAGGCCCCAGCCCAGCCATGGAGCCTCAGAGGCACATCACAGAACCATGGAGAGACGTGGGGCACCACTGTTTAATTACTCTCAAATAGAGTGAGATGGAAGAACAGCTGGTGAAGAGATGTAACATTCACTCCAGGATTTTGGTTTAGTTGGAGACACGGACGAAATGACACAGGGACTGAAGTTCAGGTGTCCATGAAGGGTTGTGTTAAGGCCCATGAGCCTCAGTGAGATTAAACCAGATTAAAACATGCCAGTGACTGGGATGATGAGGCCACCAGCTTCTCTGCACCTCAGTTTCCCCCTCAGTAATGAGGATGATGATCATGCTGATCAAAGAGCATGCAGTGAGGATAAATCAAGACAAGAACCTTGATGGCAAATAGGACAGAGACTGTCATATTCCAGCAGAAATGACCGCAAAATTGAGGTGAGGAGCCTCTTTGTGACAGCTGCTGGGGTTTGATGTGCCCACAGAGCAGAGTGTTCAGAGCAGCCACTGCTCATAGCCCCCAAATCATGTTTTATGTGTGGGAGACAAGGGAAGGCAGACAAACAAGAGCCTGTGAAGGTGTTGTTCAGCCCATAGTTGACTTGAGAGACAGTTTGGCAGCTTGATGATGGGGGGAAAAGTGGATACTGCTAAATGAAAGGAGCAAACTTGGATAAAGCATTCTGGCTGTCCTCACTTTTTATGCCCATGCAAATTTAATTAAGGAAGAGTGCCTAAAATATGCCATTCAATTAAATGAGTTTTCAAAGAGCACAAAGTGAACTTCAGTTCCACTAGAGAAAGACACCTGCATTGTAGCAGAAGGCTTGGAGACACAGGTTTGATTGAACACCATGTAACAACCTTTGTGGGGCTGTAGCTTTCACAACAATTAGGTGAAAGCAGATTTTTCCAGCTGAATTATAGAGCTCTGAAAAATGAGGTTCACCTTTCTACTAAAAACCTTTCCCTCACCATCAAACTCTGCATAACTCATCCTCTGGAGATCCTTTCACAGTCTGCTCACATCCCAGCAGGCATGAATTTGCACATTTAGGAAGAATGTCACCAGCTGACACTGGCCATGGCATCCTGAAAGTCAGGAATTCCAGTAAAACTTTCCAAAAAATGTTTGATTTTGCTAAACACAGGCAACTTCTCTTTTCAGATCTGGCAGTGAATGAGGCTTTTGGCTACAATTGCAAAACTGGATCTCTTCTTTGCTTGGCAGCTCATCTGGTAATTATGTTGTGTAAATGGAGGATGGCTTGCAAAAAGTGGAGGGCACAGATTGAGCCCTTGAGCAGCTTCAGCTGAGCTCCATCACTTGTTTGCTAATGGGGATGTTTGCTCTGTGCAGAGCAGGACAGTGATAAAGCCTAGATCCAAAAGTTCATCCCAGGTTTACAGCTACTCCAAGAGTAATGCCTGTGAGCAGGGTTACCCCCTGTGTCAGCTGTCCTCTGTCAATGCAGCTGGCAGGTTTGAGCACAGATATTTACCCTCCATGGAGCATGAGCCGAGCTCCAGGCACAGCCCAGGGCAGTCCTGATGTCCCTGCTCTGGAGGAAAGAAGCTCCCAAGCTTTTTCTGCAGCACCCACTGAATTTGGAGTCTGTCTGCCAGGGAGCACTGACATGGCCTAAACCATTCAGATTTGAACAAGCTCATGCTTATGTGAAACTCTACTTTTCCCTTCCAAGCCAGTGGGTCCCCTTTCTCATGTAGGTCCTCTTTACCCATTAGCTTTTTTTTTCTTCAACCTCTTGATGAATTTTTAATTGGTTCCACCCTGGATTTGAGGATCTCCAGCTTCCCATGGCCTGCTAAGGCTCACTCAGCTACTTCAGGGCTGGAAGAGGACGGGAGATACCCAGGAACATTTCTGTTGCATTTCCATTGTCATTCCTGCAACCTAACCCTGTTGCTGCCCTAAATAACATATTGGGATGGGGAATCTGCCCATTAATAAAAAATAAACACCTCTTTTGGGTTGATTTGAGCAACAGGACACTGTTCTGGCTCTTATCCCATGTGCCCGTCACTGGCTGTTGGCACTGTGCTGCTCCTTGCATGTGAGTGTCAGCCTGGACTTACTAAAGTTAATTAGCAAAGCTCCTCTGCATTCTTCTTAATGCAGCAACATTAATGTCCGTGGAAAAAAAAGAACAAAACGAGCCAAGTTCATTTCAGTCCCGTGAAAAACCCGGAAAAATAGCAATGTTAACCAAATGAGAAAAAGAGAAAATGAGGAGATAAAAAAAAAATCAATTTCCAGCTTCTAAGAGGACCTTACCAATAACAATAAAAAAGATAGCTGAGTGTTCTTCTTAAATGAAAAAAGTGATTACTTCGCAGGCGAGTGAATGGTTTTCCATATCTTCCTCCCCTGCCTCTGTTATTTCATTTTTTTCCCTCCACTTTTATTATTTGTCTCCATTGGTGTGGTGAGATGGTGGTGGAGGCTATTGACGTTTCTCCTTGGTGCGAGTGGAGGTGACATCCAAAATAAGTCACCTCCTTTGGAGGGGGTGAGTCTGGCCTGTGACCCCTGGAAGTGAGTTGTGTTGATGCAACATTTACATTGCTGAGATAAACACATCAAGCTCAGGAAGATGAGAGTTCATAGTGCATTTACAGCCCCAACAGTGAAATCACACAAAGCTAAAGAGGTGTGGTGCATCCTCAGGGGGTATGTGGACCCAGTGCAAGCATGGGACAGGCTGGAGAGGGAAAAGAGGCT
This sequence comes from Nicator chloris, assembly GCA_013400495.1. NCBI lineage: Eukaryota > Metazoa > Chordata > Aves > Passeriformes > Pycnonotidae > Nicator > Nicator chloris. The sequence continues at coordinate 48,528 of WAAE01011996.1, read as the reverse complement.
CTTCCATGGCTCCAATCAGCATAACTGTGACTATTGAGTGCTTCACAGGCAGTAATATCTGGCCTCTAAGTGCTATTTTGAGGTGCACAAGCCAAGTCCCTGATGGATAATCCATTGGACAGAAGAACAGTGCAGTGGGAAGCTAAACCAGCCAGGCCCCACATCCTACACACTTGAGTCCTCTTCTGCACTTGCAGCCTCTTCAGGCTCCCTGATGTCCAAACAAGGCAACGTGACTGTCCAGGGAGGAATAACTGGATCTCTTCTTTCTACTCTGACTTCTCATTTTCAGTAGACTCCTCTTTTTGGGCTGGTCTGTGATGGAAATGGATATGAAAGTTGAAATTTGTTGGAGGTGGAGAAGATCAACAGGCACATGCACAGAGGTGGTGCAGAGAGAGGTGTGATCAGATAATCCTCCCTTCCTGAGGGCATGAGCTATTAACCCCACTTGCAGAAGACAGCCAGGTTGTAAAGTCAAACTCTGGGGAGCCAGGAAACACCAGAATTAACAGCCTGCACAGCCACACTGTGGGCCTTTCTGCACATCAAATGTGAGGCATCCTTTAATGATCTGACCACCTATCATTTGGGGTTATTTCAGTCTGGTGAATTGCTCCAGGCCACATTAACACACGCTGTTCAAACCCCACGCTGCAGTCGACGTTCATTTCCTCGCGAGCGCCTGTGTGAAGCCCGGGCTCCTGATCAATATTAATGAGTTTATCTGCACAGTGCTCCTGCCACCTCACCAGCTGGGGACCTGAGCCATGGAGAGATTAAGGCCAAAATGATCAAACACACTTGCTAATTTTGGGTGCTCGATTTGCAGCACCGGGGATTTGATCTTCCCGAGCGCTCAGCGTTTCGCTGCACTTGGTGTGCCTGAAGCTCAGCTCCCGCTGGTTTCTTCCTGCCTCCCAGGGCAGATCCATCCTGAGTGCCCCGTGTGGGGCAGCAGGAATAGGAAGGAGAAGGAAGGCGAACTTTTTGGGCAGCTCCTTTGCTGTGCAGATGAATTTCCTGTGCTGAACTGCTCAGAGCAGAGCTCAGTGCTGAACTGCTCAGAGGGTAAAGGGAGAAAAAAAACAAACAAAACCCAAGCAAACCTGTATTGGCCATCAGTGTGGGCCCAGGTGGCCAAGAAGGCCAAGGGTATCCTGGCCTGTGGTCAGCAGGACCAAGGCAGAGATTATCCCCCTGCACTCGGCACTGGTGAGGCTATGTCTCAAATCCTGGGGTCAGTTTTGGGCTCCTCATGACGAGAAGGACATTGAGGGGCTGGAATGTGTCCAGAGAAGGGAATGGAGTGGTTGAAGGGTCTGGAGCACAAATCTGGTGAGGAGCAGCTGAGGGTGTGTTTATTCTGGAGAAAAGGAGGCTCAGGGAAGACCTCATTGCTCTCTACAACTCCTGACTGGAGGCTGGAGCCAAGTGGGGGTTTGTCTCTTCCCCCAAGTAAGCTGGGACAGGACAAGAGGAAATAGCCTCAACTTGTGCCAGGGGAGGTTTAGATTGGATATTAGACAAAAAAAAAAATTCTTTACTAGAAGGGTTGACAAGCACTGGAACAGGCTGTCCAGGGAAGTGGCTGAGTCACCAGCCCTGGAGGTATTTAAAAAACATGTAGATGTGCCATTTGGGGATATTAGTGGTGGCCTTGAGAGTGTGGGGACTCAATGATCTTAAAGATATTTTCCAATTTAAATGATTTTACAGTGTCAAATTGGAAGTCTCTGGGAACCTTGGTTTTTTGATATTTTTGCAACTTTTCAGTCCTTACGTCATCACCCAATATTCTTTCAATATAAATTCTGGAGATGTAAAGTTCCAACGTATTCCCCTCAAAATCCAAGAGTGCAAAGCCAATCCTGCCAAATTAACTAGAGAAAGATCCAGTTCTCTTTTCTACCAGTACTTATCTCCTTGGTGGGGTGCAGCCCATTGGACCCTGAGCCAAACCTCCAACTTCACAGGCCAGGGACTGAGAGAGGAGGTGTGTGAGCAGGGTTTGTGTTGGCCATGCAGCTCTCTAAGGTTATGAAATATCCAGTGATTTCACACTGGGTGCTTGGCACCAGGGAAACACCAAAATTTGGGACCCCAGAGCTCAGGACCTGAGTGGGGTGTGTGGTTTTGCCCTTTCTAACTTTTGTCCCGGGAACATCTCCTGTCCCTTCTCCCTCTGTCCTGCCCATCTCACCTATTCCCTGCTCCCTGTCTGGGCCCTGCCAGCTCTCCCATTGCCCAAATCCACCTACACCCCCTTGTTACTCCTCTCTTTTCTGCTTTGGCTGTGACAGGGCTTTTTTTTCCTCCAACTACACTTTTATATGACCGTGATTTACGACCCTGGGTTTAAAGATTTATTGCAAAGTACACATGGCACAGCAGCCTGTAAGTGATGTATTTAGCCTGGTTATTATTCTCTTATATAGCAATTTTTCCAAAGTGAAACAAGCAGCCTCGTGTTGTCAAAACTATTGTCCTCTAACTTCTGAGGTTTCTTCTGAGGAGAATAAAACCAGGGAAGAGAAGCAACTTAAAGAGGTTGGCTGGCGTCTGTAAACCTCACGAGTAATATAAGCACATGGGAGCTTAACCAAGCACCAGATGGTCTTCAGGCAATTAATTGCAGGTTGAGGATTCACATCTACATCAGCTCTTGTTCATTCCTCTTTACAGAAATGGTTAAAAACCTGACAGAAATTTAAACTTCCTTCTCCCTCAGAGAAAAGCAGCGAGGGCAGCAACCATCTATCACCTCCTCTCCCTTGCTTTTCCATGTTTTAGGAGAGTGTTTTACCTATCTAAGATGAGTAAGGGCCTTAGGTCATCTTAGAGAGCTTAAACTGATCTAAAGCTTTAATGTGCTTAAAGGTGGTGGAAGGACACTGATTGTATTTAACCCTAAAAACCCACAAACAACTGTGTACCTAAGACAGGCAGAAGTCTCTTGTTTGGCATGGATTTGTGTTCCTTTCTTCACATGCATCCTCTTAATGTACAGACCAAGTCAAAGTCCCCTAAAATCACTGAAAAGTCTTAAATTAGCTCAAAGGAGCACTGCTGCTGGCATCAGCAGCAGCAGGTTCAGCCTTCTGTTGTGAACATTCTTAGAGCCAAGTTTACAATTTTCTGTACTGAACTTGTGGTGTCAAAACTGATCTGGAAAACATTAAAACCCATAACCACTACTTTCACCTGTGGTTAAAATCCAAAACCTATGGTTCCCCATCAAAGTGCACCTTTCCAACTGCAGTTTTTTAAATTACTATCCAATTAAAGAAATAGCAGAGAGCCATTTTTTTTTTCAAATAAGCAATTTTCTCATTTAAATAAACATTTGAAATTGTCATTTAGGAGAAGCAATTTTGTATCTCTCTTTTATTAAAGCAAATCTTGTCATAATTTTATTTTCTCATGACTAAGCATAATACCCAAGAGGATTTCCTCCAAAGTTCCAAATGGGGCAAAGGGTGGAGCTGCAGCATTCCCATCATTGGAAATGCCAAGAAATGCTGTGAGATTGGATAAAATTATTACCGTGCTAGTCAGATCTGGCATCTCAAAAAATTAAGACCTGTGCTGCCAAATTTGAAGATGCCTTGCCCCAGGATTTTGCCTCATCTCAGGCTTCTCTCAGAGGCTGTGAAGCATCCAAGATGTAATTTTGCTTTGAGTTGCTTGCCAAGGTCTACACTTGTGTACGACAGTGTTGCTATCACTGCCCGTGGGAGCAGACCAGCACTAAAAACCTGGCTTCTCCTACGTGTGTGTGACACCAATAATCCACCTTCTCACTGGGATTGGCCCAATTTTTTTCTGTCATAAGCAGAAACCCCACTATCTGAGGTTGCTACGTGGTAGGGCCAATAGCAGAGAACAGCTGTGGGCTTGAGTGCTGTTTGCTTTACACTGATGCTGCCCCGGAGCTTCAACGGGAGGTTTTAACCCTAAACATGGCCATGGATGTGTGGGTGCTCATCTCCTGGACTTGGACCTCAGCAGCTGAGCCACAGCCATGTTCCTGATGTTCTTGCAGAAAAGCATCAATAGTGCTGATTTTTAATTGGGAAGGAAGATTTTGTATGACTCAGAAACGACGCTGGGAAAGAGGTCTGATATTATGGTATTTAAGCACAGGAAAACCAGGATGCCTGTGGAAAAATCTTGAAAAACAGACATGACTCCTTTATTGATGCTCATGATAAACTGATTTGCACAGTGCCCATGTTAAGGGTCAGCAGTGAATGTGGCCAAGCACAGCCATACCATACATGACGGGCCCCAACATCAGATGGAAGGACCAAGCAGTAAAAATACAGTTTCAAATACCGTTCCAAAAGTCCTATCACTTTATCCTGAAACAAAATATCTCATATAGAAGTAGATTTTGAATTTCTCCCCTAAATTTACAGTATTTCCAGAGAAGGCCTTAAAAACCAGCTGGACCTTGTCCATCTGCAGTGTAAGGGTTTGGTGTTTTGCTGCGTGCAGTGGTTGGGTGCGTGTGCAGCTTGTGAAGCCGTCTCAAACACGCACCAGCCACGCCTGCTCATTAGCCATTTTCTGATACAGCCCTTGGCAGAGCTGCAGAGCATGCCCAGGTAATGAGAGATGGCCTCTGTACAACCACTTAAAGGGCTTGAGTTGATGTTTTATTGTCAGTCTTAATGCTGGCATTTCTGTGCTTTTCATTTTACCACGCTATTACTGTTCTTGTGATCGGGCTGTGTGTAATTAAACACTGAATGCAGCCGTGCAGAGCCCCGCAGCTGCAGCACGCCCTGCTACTCGCAGCCACTCCAGAGAGACCTTTCCACGTAAGATTTGAATTCCTTAGAAATACCTGTTCTTCAAATTGCTACAGTGGCTCTGCAGGAGCCCATCAGTCAAGCAAGATTACAGACTCCCTAAATTCAGGCTGACATGACAGACTGTAATGACTTTGAAGGGGCTTTTATGGACTATTGTGCCAGTGGTCCCTGCCTAACAGAAGCATCTCCTACGCTTCTCACTAAAACTGTAATGGCTCCAGAGACTTGTATATTATCAGTTAGTTCAAATGTGAGTTATTTCATCACACACACACACAAAAATGCACATTAATGTGATACTAAAGATGTAGGATAAATAAGGAGAACAGAATTTAGATTTCACACAATTTCGATGTTAAAAAATTGCAGCATTGGCAAGGATTTGAGCAATTTTATATAAAATTTTTGCTCGCTGGAAGCCGAAATGGAGAAGTGGATGACACTGTCTGTGCAGTGAGATTTTAATATGATACCATTGGGACCAATGTAGTGTCATAAATAAAAGTGGTGAATGATTTTGGGATGCCATAGCCCCAAGGAAACTTATGATGCTCATCTTCTGGATGGATGAAGCTCTTTGGCCTCCACCATGCTGGAGATCAGGGCAGACCATCACACTTGCCCTTGCTGGCTTCACACTCTCTCAATCTTCTCCTGAAGGCAGGAGCATGGCATTTCTAATACCATATGATTTACAGGTGAAAGAGAGAGAAAATGTCACAGTGGTGCTGTTTGAAGGGCAACTTGGATTTGGTAGTCAGCTGCATGTTTTTAGGTCAGTCACATCTTTCATTTCCCAGGTATGCAGTGGGGTTGTGAGGCTGCCTGGGGACTCCTGGTGACACTCCCATGGAGCAGACTGTAAATCCTGAGGGCAGTGAGAAGATGGAAGTAAGTGAGGAGCAGAAGGAAACCCTTTCCAAAGTTCATGCTGTGACACCACACAAACATCCACTGTAGGACATCCCAAGATGATTGGGTTGTCCATGAGGCTGGACAGCCACCGAAGCATCAGAGGGGTGCAGTAATAAACCACAGGAGCTGGCACACCCAAAGCCGAGTGGCTCTGCCCAGCAGAGGGTAGCATTGACCAAACACCCCAAACTGTGCTCAAGCTTTACACTTTCAATCACCTATGAATGCCCACCTCTGCCTCAGCCCCTTTGAGATGAGAGGCACAGCTTAGCCCAGACCCAGGGAAAGCCTCATAGGCTGACACTGTACAAATTCTGCTCATAAATTATAAGAAATCTGGAAAATCAGCTTCCAAAATAGAATTTTAAGGAATCTGTTAAAAGACACAATACATGTTAAACAGTAAAGTGCATACAGTCACATTTGTTTTAAAGTACATGTTATTTAGCTCCTTGTATTTTGATTTATTTTCAGGTCCTGATTTGATGATCATGTTTGGAGTTGGTCAGGTTTGGGGCTGCCCCTGAGGCACCAGAGTGCCTGTATTGCCAACAGCAAAGCCTCTGATTTGGTCACCTAACTTGCGTGTCCCAAAAGAATTGCACTTTTTTAGTGCCTTGCATTTTCTAAAACTGAAGCCCAAAGATCTTAACTATAAACATGTCTCAGTTAGTGCAGACTCTCATTTTCTCTGATGCCTGACGAATCCTGCCTGTCACCCCGCATCAGAGCTCAGCCCATGCCCGATGTGACGACGCTAGAGGTCTCAGTGTCGCTGAGAAAAAGCTGCTTTTAGCAATAATCCCAGCCACGCGTGTGTGACAGTGTGAGAGGCCGGTGCCGTGCCAGGCTCGGACGGCGGTGCCTGCGGGGTGGGCGCGGTGCCAGGGCTGGAGCCCTGGCCGGGGCTGCGCGGTGCCCACCGCCGGCCCCCGGGCTGCCTGACCCCTCCGAGGTGCCCGTGCTTCGAGGGCTGTGCTGGGTGAGGCTGGTCCTTGCTGAGGGATGAGTTTTTACATCCCAAGATTGTGTGTGCGTGTGCGAAGCAGGTGGGCACCGCCGCCCCCGCGCATCCCGGCGCAGCCCCGCGCAGAGCCCGTCCAGGCAGCACGGCAGCTTGTGGTGTGCCTTTTTAATTTTCCTTTTTTTTTTTTTTAAAAATTTTTTTTTCTTCCTGGCTTTCCTTTTTTATTTTTTTTTCCCTCGCTGCTTTCCCTCCCCTCCCGTTTGACGTGCGTGGTTTTGGTGCAATGCGAATTATCTTCATTCAGTCAGGAGGGGCAGCGCCAGGCAGCAGAGCAACGGCGGGGCTGCCTCCTCCTTCTTCCTCCTCCTCCTCCGCTTTCTCCTCTTCCTCCTCCTCCTCCCATTGCCATAACAACCACGCACAGCCGCTGCGCCCGCGGGGCCGCTCCGCACCGCACCGCGCCCGGCAGGCTGAGCATCCCATGGGGCCCCGCACGGGGGTGGGGGAAGAGGAACAGTGACAGTGACCTCCCTCCCGCCAGAAAAAAAAAAAGGGGGGGGGAAGAAAGAAAAACAAACAAACAAACAAACAGAAAACATAAAAGAGGGAGTTTTCGGCGGGGTGGGTCAGTCAGGGAGCAAAGTGGCCCCAGGACGCGGGTGCGCGCAGCTGCTGCGCGGGGCGCAGGAGGACGGAGAGACGGGGCAGCCCCGTCAGCGGCTCCGCGGGGCGGGGGGGCGCGGAGGAGGGGAGAGAAGGGGAGGGAAGGCGGGGGGGAAGAGAAAGTTGGGAGGAAATAGCCCAGGAAAAGTGACACTCGCGGAGCCCGCCGGAGCGCGGAGGAAATAAAAGCGGCGGCGGGCAGGAAGTGTGAGGAGGAGGAGGAGGAAGGGAGAAGAAGGAGGCGGAGGAGGAGGAAAAAGAAGAAGAAGAAGAAACAGCAGCAGCCGCTGCCGCCGCGGCAGAAAAGAAAGCAAAAGCCGCCCGAGGGCTCGGAGCCGGCGGCGCGGCATCCGCGGGGCTGCGCGGCGCGGCCATGGCCCGGGAGAACGGGGACGGCGGCGGCTCCTGGAAGAAGCAGGCGGAGGACATCAAGAAGATCTTCGAGTTCAAGGAGACGCTGGGGACGTAGGTGGCGGGATTTGGCTGCGGGGCCGGGGGCGGGCGCGGGCGCTGTCCCTTCCCCCGGGGATGCGCGGTCGCCCCGCGGGTGGGTGCGGGTCTCCGTGCGGGGATTTGCGCACCCGCGGGTGCTGCTCCGCGCCCCGCGCAGCCATCCGAGCAAGAAGTCGGAGCGACCTGGGAACACGGAGAAAAATAGAATTGTGGGGCAGGAGCTGGGCTAGCATCACCCCTCACCCTCCCCCCATACCCCCAAAAAAGCGATAAAAAGGAAAAACCCCAAGTGTTTTAAAATATTCATAGAACGAGGAGAGAGGGGAAGGTTTTTTCTTCATAGTGCAACTGTAAATAAATGCGGTCTGACTTGCACGCTTCCCCTAAAGCCGATGGCTGCAGCAATTCGTGGACAGACGAGCAGAAATAATCGGAGTGGATTGGATGTGTTTTAGCTACGATGCTTAACTGTTGTTGGGCTTTATTTGTTTTATTTATAGTGGCGGGGCATAAAGATTAGTAAAACGTTAGAGTTGGTGGTTTGTTTTTTTTTTTTTTTAGGCTGAGAAAAAACACGCACAGATGGTGCAAGGGAGCGGGGTACAGGCTGGTGCCTTTTTGGCTGAGCAAAGAGTTTTATTTTTGTTAAAACTAATTTTCGCACTCAGGAGATTATAAAGGTAGGGAGCCGGAGTGCTGAAGGAGCCAGCACACGGGCTGCTGTGTGTGTATACAGTGTAATTAGGGTTGGGTTGGATTGCCAGTGCTCCTCGTAGCTCTCCCCACCGCTTTTAATTGAAACTTCAAGCGTGTCTCAAAACGAAGCGTTGTTAATCGCGAGTAGTGCTTTTCCTACGCTCCGTGCCACTTCCAAAACACAGTTGAACAAGTTTGGACTGTAATATTTGAGTTGCTTTCTGCTTCCAAGGGAGGGCTCCCTATAAACAGAGTATTTCTGGTTCGTGGGCTCGCTGGTTTCCTATAAACAGGCTGTGAGTAGGAACCAGGCTGGTGGTTTAACATGGAGGTGGGTCAGCAGCTCCACCGTGATGGGCTGCACAGCACAGCCCTCAGGAAAACACCGACTTAGGAAATCAAATTAATGTCTGTCCAGGTCTCTGAAGAAGCAAAAATGTAGTGTAAGAGCTGAGGGTTGTGATGTATTCTTGTCACCTTCATTGAGTTTTTGCTGTGAGAATTTCATGCTGGGAGAAACGTGCCCTGCTTTGTCACCGTAGGCGTGCAGTTCCCTTCCTGAGCAAAGGGGTGTTGGGAGGAAAGTTTTAATGCTCTGAGGTTTGCTGGAGGAGCAGGACAATTCACTGGGGTTCCCACTGTACAGCTCTCTGTCATCTCTGTGGTTGTGGCTTTGAAACCACCTGCAAGGGTTAATTTGTGCTGCTGAAGAAGTTCGGGAAGAGTTAATGCTGTGGCCTTGATCCCACTGTAGTTAATGAGAGCTGGTGTAGGTCCCAAGGAAGGTAGAGTGGTCAGAGTTAATAGTTATGCATATTAGCATGGCTGTTGCAAATTAAATTCATTATATATGGCCAATTAGTGTCTCAAACTATTAACCATTGTCTGAGCCTCACAGTTTGGTAAGTCCTTTTTAATGGGAGCGGAAGCTGTGAAGTTTTTAAACTTGACTTAACAGTCAATCTAGAAAGTTTCAGAAAATTAAAATGATTGGATTATGAACCTGGACCCATATAAAGAAGATAGAGCTGTTTTCTTTTTCAGACTTAGCTGTATTTAATTACGAATATATGTGTGTTTAACAGCCTACACGTGGGTTGCCTTCTGGTTGTGCATTCCTTAGCTTCCAAGGGCAGGCTGATAATTAGAAGATTTGAATCTGAGTTTTGGTTGTGTCCTTGGCCACACACCAGCGCAGCACCTGCAGCTCCTACCAGGTCTGGTGTGACTTACCGGGATGTGAAGCTTCTAAAAAATGTAGGCCATTGCTGTGCAAATCATTAAAGTGCCTGCTCCACTTCCACTGAAGGCAGTGAAGGGCAGTTCACTGACTAGAGCAGCAGATACACGGGTCTGGGAGCCCAAATGATGGGAAACATTCTCAATTATTGGTAAGAAAGTATTTAAATAAGAATTAAGCTATATTAGTATAAATAGCTTTAAAGTATTTGTACCAAAATGTTTTCCTCGTGCTTTATTTAGGAGCAGGTTTAAAATCTGCTTTGATCCGTCCTGCAGTGTGATGCTGAACCATGTTGGACAGCCAACACTTGATCTCACTGGCTGATAGATTTTTCTCTAGCATGGAGTGAAAAACTTGGCATGTCACATGAAATGTACTGGACTGTAGTAGCTGTATTTTGCATTTCTCTGCCATTCCATTTCAGGATGCCAAAGTGCTAAAAGCACTTTTAACAGAAAAACAGCCCTTTTTCATCCAGCTGTCTTAACTGCCTGTGGTAAAATTGGCTAAACCCCTAAAAGCACTAAAAAAGAAAGAAAAGCACTAAACCCCCAAATCAGGGAAGAAAATGAAAAAGAAACTTTAAAAGCATATTTTATTTCAAGTGCATTGATTTGTGAATGTTAAATCTATGTGTACACCTTATTAACGATTTGTTCTCAGAAAAGAGCCTTTCATCTGAATAAAAGCTTTCAGCAGATCTTTAACACGGGAGAGTTGAAATTTGCTGAAATTATTAAAAAGATCCTGTCAGTTAATCATTACATCATTTGGGCTTCAAGGAACCTCTAATGAATACCCAGCTTTCCCTTCCAGAGCTGGAATAAATTATTTATATGTCCCTGTAAATCATGTCCAGCCACATTGATGCTGGAATTGAATTGGATGTCATGTCCAGATGTAAGAAAGCAGTCCTTTTCCACCCAAAGAATTGTTTCTTTTGGTGGCTGAGGTCTGTGTTGTTTGCTCTTCTCTGTGCTGTTAGACAATAATGTTTTCCTAAGGACGTACCACCAATGTAATGTTTGGCTCAGATGTACCCAAACCTGTATTTAGCCTGTTCTGTATTTATGCAGATACTAAAGCATGTGCAATCATCTTTGAGGGCTGCAACCTCTCAGGTACTGGAGTGTCAACAAAAGATTTTGGTAATACTAATCACTGTATTTTATAATACATGATTCTTGGTATAGTTTATATCTTATATTACAATGCGCGTGATGGTCCTGATCCATTCTTGGGTCATGCCAGTCCATGTGGGACAGTGAACCACACTCCATATGCACAGGTTCATTGAGTGCCCCTTCTTGGAACTGGATCTGTTTGCTGCTAAGCCATTGACAGTGAAATTACAGATCCTGAAAAAGTAGCCAGGAAAAAATTAAGCAAAATAAATCAAAGATGAAATAAAATCATAGCAACGGGCCAGATCCTCAACTAATGTAATTTAGAGTCACTTACAAGTCAAGACAGGTGTGCTTGATGAAAGAAGAGAATCTGACTCTTCTCTCTTGAAATTTCCACAAATTCACCTATTGTAGCTCTACTCAGTTCCCCCGGAAGACAAATTGAGAGGGGAACTTAGGGCCTGCCTGGAGAGGGGGATTTCTGCCCCAGCCCTTGAGAGATGTGAAGTTTCACAATAGCAAGAATCTGATAATGTGAGTGATCACAGAAATATCACTTTTCCCCCTCCACATTTAAAGTATATTATGTCTAAGGCATTTTAAACCTTAGATTTTGACATTCAAGAAATAATACCAAACACCATGTCATCCAGTAGTCAAAGAGGAAGGTTCCATCACTTGATCTACCTAATTAGATCAAGCCCACATTTCTAAGATACCTGTAATTAGGCCTAATTGACATCAGAGTTACGATGAAGTTCTAATATTTAGAAAGGCTTACATGTAGTAACTATGAAAATACCGGTGTTGTCCTTAAAAATGGTGTGGTAGAATCCTTAAAGCTTAGTAAGGATAACAGAGGGAGTTGCATGGATATAGCCATAACATAGTAAGAGCTGGGTGGGAAGACAAACACGCTTCGAATGAGTTTCCAGTACTTTCCTAAAATACCGTATAGAGAAAACATATGGGTAGTTCTGTTTTTCTCAGGGGCTCTGTGGTAATTTTTGGTTTGTCTGTGTCACTTCCACACTCTTACGCCATTTGATGGGCTCCTGGCACTCTCCATGGCTCTTCCACACAGCAGTGCGTGCTCGTTCATGCTGTGAAATGAAGTCACTCCTCGTCCTCCTCTCACAGCTCTTTTCTTTCTCTCACACCCACGTGCCCACAAACACACACATCGTCACAAACCCTTACGTGCTGTCTGCTGCCTCTCTGTCCTCTCACGTCCTTCACGGTGCCTTCCCCTACGTGCAGCCTCCCACTGGCACTCCATGAGCTGATCCACCTCCTGCTGTCATCTGTGTTTGGGTGGTCAGACCCTCGTGGGGGCTGTCCCTCGGGCCAGCCTTGGCTCCCAGGGGTCAGGAGGTGCTGGTGGTAAGGACAGGTCCTGGCAGGGGCCCATCTCTAGAGGGGAGGTGCTGGGAGGTGCCAGAGGGCTCAAGATCTGGTTGCCTCTGGTCAAAGATCCTGCCTTTTCATCAGCTGGGTGCCAAAAGCACTTGTGTTGGATTCACACAACAGATCATCCCTGTTTAGACATTTAACCTGAGGCATGATGCAAGTTACTCAGTTTTTCCCTTCTGATTTTGGACGTTCTCAAGACATAAAGAAAGACGTTGGTATTTGTGTTTTCCTTGGCTTGATGCCCCCTGTGATGATTGAGGTGTTTGTCTGATTTTTGAGTTTCTGCTGACATTACCAGCAACTGCTGCCTCTCTTTTATGACACCTCAATGAGGCAGCAGTGGCTCTGTCAGATTATTTCATATTTTCCTCAGTTCAATGTTTTCCCTTTTTTTCTTTTAATTAAAGAAACATTTCACCTAAAAAAAAAATCTTCAGGTGAGAAAATGCAGTATCCCAAAGGGCTGAAGTTGAGGTGCAGATTTTCAGGAGCAGTTGATGAACCACTGGAGTAAACCATGAAGGCGAGAGAATCTCATCTGCTCTGGGATGATTTTCTGGGAGCTCTGAAAGCTCTCAGGCTTCAAGCAGCAGGAAAGTGCCTCTTGTCCATGTTTACGGAGGAAGATAGTTCATGGTCATTTCTGACCTTAAAATCCATAACTCTGGGAATCTTGCTGTCAAACCCATGTGGGGCCAGGGATAATTTGTGCTGAGAGGTGCTTGTAGCACCTCTCTCACATCTGTGGGAGGAGCAAAAGCTGAGGTCCAAATATTAATGTTTAACTTAGTGGTGTGAAACAACTCAGATGTTTTAGTTTGTGTATTCTATTTAGCAAAAGCAGAAAAATACTGTTAGGACTGCTTTGAGGTGATGCATTTGGTTTTAAACCGAGTAATCCTGTTTGCTATCACCTGGCATAGGTTTCTATCCAGTTTGTTCTTGAAGGCTGAAAAATAATGAGTTAGTATCTTTCAATGTAAATTGTTGGTCTTCCTTGAATAGTTACAGAAAATAACAGGTTTGAGGGTTCGGCTGGAAATGAAATGGGAAAGAAGGAAAAGTAAGATTGCCAATGGATTTAAAGGCTGATGGTGAGGATTGGGAAAAAAATTGTCAGCCATTGATGGGAAGGGATTTTTGACAGCTCTCCAGCTCTGGTTCACAGATGCATTTTGGAAAGTGCTTGTTTGGGGCAACAGCGTAGCCTAAAGGCCAATTTTCTTTCATCATCTGAAATTAAGATTTCAAAATACTCAATAATCAAAAGCTTTCAGGTGAATACATAATTCTGGAGATGGACAGTTGCTGTATTGTCAGCTCACATATGTGCTCGTGCTTCCTTTGTTAGCTAGTTTTGATGCCTTGCCTTATTTTTTCCCTGCCTTGTCTCTTTTTCTGTGGATATTCTCTTTCAAGTACGTCTTGGTCCTGTCTGAGCTCCCTGCTGCCAGAGGAGACCTGCTCACCTGCATGGCTGTGCAGCCAAGGAGGGTGCTTGACCAGCAAGGTGACAGTAAGATATTTGGGTTGTGACAGTTTGGGTTTCCTCCTGCTATTTTTTCCGTAGGAAAAATGTGATCCTTGCCTTGGCCAACACTTAATCTCAGTCATTAGGACTTCAATATAGCAAATATCTATCCCACAACTTCTCTTTGTGTAGGGCAAAGCATGCATCAAAACATTGGTGTTTTTTGGCAGCCACAGAGGTAGCTGACACCCCAAAAGCTCCCAACAAGCAAAACCCAGAGGGTGGGGAGGTGGTGGACAGGGCTGAACCCAGCTCTTTGGAGCCCTACAGTAATCCTTTAACCAAAAGTCTCTTGTTCCCATCACAGCCACAACACAGTGGGTGTGAGAGCCTTCTTCGCTGCCGCTCCCGCCATCTGGAGCAGCCTGTCTGCTTCCTTCACCCTCCATCTGCTTTCACACAGGAGCTGAAATATCTCTCTATGTATGATTTCCTTCCTTTTTGCCTCTTTTTCTCTCCACCTTGGTTACTGACCTCAATCATTTTTGTTGTCCTTCACACGCAGTCCTCCCGACTACGTGCAGAATATTAGTTGGGGTTACTTAATCCTTTCAAGCATCCAAGGATATAATTAATATTGAATAAAGTAGTATTGTTTTGGTTTGCTTGACAATAACAGTCATTTATAATAGGATTCTGAATTTATTGCCAGTAATGGCATTCACTTAACCGGTGACTCACAGTTTATATTCGTGATTACTTAATAGGACCTAATTTTCTAGGCATTTTAGATAGCAGGAAAACAAGTTGGAACTAAGTGGGTACTGTTAGTAAACAGGTAATGAGTGAAAGGAGGGATAAAAAATTCCTCGGGGCAGTGATCTGTCATTTTCGTTGGAATTCAAACCACCTTGCATTTCAGTGCTTCTCTGTAAATAATAATTAACGACAATAACAATAATTTGCAAACATATGTGTGTGACTGGGCTGTTGCTGAATGACAAATAGCTGGCTTAGCAATCAGAATATGTCTCATTTCTAGCAATCATAGTGTTCCTTAAAACCTTTCCATCAAATCTTAACACCAATATGTTTTTTTATTATCTGACTTGGCGGCTCCTATAATTTTCCTCTGAATGTTGTGCCAATCACTTTTGAAAAAGAAAGCTATAAATAACAGATTGTTAATAAACTTTTGAAAGCCCTTTCACTGATGTTTCCTTGTTGAAAGCTGCATGTTGAGTTTTATGCCAGAATTACTCACCAAACAGATTGTATAAGGTTAAATCAAAATAATACTCTTAAGCAGAATTTTTTGGCTCAGTTAAAAAGCTTTTTTAAATTTTTTTATTCATTTATTTTTTTGCACACTGGATGTGCTAAGAAAAAGCTACTGGGAAGCTCTGTTTTGGGTCTGATCTGTGTGTAGAACAGCTGAGTGCAACACTGGGGATCCTCTGTAATAAGAACTCACTGATTTTGCTTGATCTTCTCCTGAACAATATCATGGATCACAGTTAAAATATCAACAGTTTTGGGCAACTGGACTGCATAAGATTAGTTCTTAAAATACCTTTTTCAAGAGTGAAATGAGAAGAAGCACATGAGAGAAAACACACTGGCTTAATTGTATTGGGGATTTATTTTTATTTTTGTTTTGATTTTCTTATATCCACAATTGGAGATAAACCAAACAGTTTCAGTCATCTTACAGTTTCCAGGAGGAACAAAAAGGAAGTACTTGCAATGATGCAAATGAACATGAGCAGCAACAGGGTAAAGAATTGTGGCATCTCCCCCCTAAATCTTATCCTTTGCACTTTTTTTCTGCAGGATTCTTCTTATTTTTCTGCTCTTAATGTTCCCACTAATTTAGGTTGAGGATTTGAAGATATATTCTTTCAAGCCTGAACACCCAAAAGCTGGGAATTAGGTCTCATGCTCAGTTGCCAGAGTACAGTAGACCCAGAAGTTTCATCCATGGCTGGTGGGAGTGAAGTAAGGTCAGGATGGGTGGAATTTCTGAGGTCTGGGAGCCTTGAACCTCCCTGTTGGTTTCGGTGAGGGCTGGTGTGGCAGTTCAGAGAGCAAGAAGAGTAATACATGCCTGCTCATCAGTGGTGGGCTGTGAAGGCTTGCAGGTCTTCCTGGGAGCTCCAAAGGGAAGGTTCTAGGATATCACAGGTATTTCCCTGAAGACAGAACCCCCCAGTGCTGTGGAGTTGTTCTTTGACATTGCTGTTTTCAGGTGAGCAGGGTGTTTAAAACCTGCCTGATGCCCCATGGCACTCGGGAAGTGTGGCTGCCCCTCTGCACCAGCTGCATTTCTGGTCACAGAAATGGATGTGCTTCTGCTGCAGTACAAAAGAAACCAGCACAGCCACTCCTGCTTAAATGTACAGGTTTGCAGAGGCTGAGAAGCCGGTGTGTATGTGAGGGTTGGAGACTGGCAAGGGAAGTGTGAAGGGTCTAAAATACCTGGGGTTTTTTACTGTGCCTTTTACCGGCCTCAGAGGAGATCAGGCACTGTCGAGCAAGGGCTGCTGCAAACACTGGAGTAAAAGACTGTTCGTACCCAGGAGAACTTACAGTCTAAATAAATAAGACAAAAATGCTAACACTGTTTTGTTAAAAGCAAGTGAGTGTGTCACTTGTAAACCTAGAGCTGAGCCTCAATCTCAACTCCAGCCTTATGCAGGGGACTGTCCTGCTTCTATTAGTAGTGGGCACTGTGTCAGCACCAATGTCCTCAAAATATATTTATTTGTGTGTGATTCACCCAGGGTCATCACGTATAAATCGTTTTTACTAGTTAAGGGTTGAAGATGCAAAGTACTGTCTCTGTGCTGTTGGTAACAGCGTGGGTGCTTTATTGCTGTGTTGTTTCAGCTGCTCAGAGGAATCCAGGTCTGCCCAGAGCTATAAAGAGCTGGAACAGTCCAGGCAGTTCTTGGGGAGATGTGGGATTGCTCCCAGCAGGATCCCATCTTCCCAGCCCAGCTTAAATAATTCAAAGGACCAAGCTTCAAGCAGGCATGTTTTCCATACAAACTCACCAACTGTGACTCTACTGCCCCATTGTGATGAGCAAGGGCAGAAATGAGGGAAACTATTGGATGAAAAACTGTGAAAAACCCCAAAATTACATAGAAAATCCGAACACCACAAAAGAGAGCTGAAGGGAGAGGACAGCACTTAGAGGATTTGCAGCCATATGGAAAACTCCTCTGGGGAAGGCACAGGTTGCTAATCAAATTCAGCCACAGTTGAGAGAGATTGCTGGAGCACCCCTGGATAATCCTTCCTGATATTTTGAGTTGGCTTGGAGATTTCCTCCCACTGCTCACTCTTGTCTTCTCCTGCCTCTCAGTGTAAGTAACTCAGCATGATGTGCCCAGCCATGAAGCCTGTGGTGTTTTGGAAATTTCAGGCATAGCAAAGTGCTTGGTGTGTGCTGTCAGTGGCACAAGACACTGTGAGCTCATTAAACTTGATTTGTGCTCTGGAGGCTATTTTCTTGAAAAACACCTGTACAAATTCAAAGGCTTTGTCTTTTACTTTGGGACATTTTGTAGCTGCAGCCTGAGGTATCTTAAGGACTATCTGAAGCTCTGGGATCAGCATCAGCCTCATACCTCTGCTTTAATGGGAGTTCTTGCCCCAGGGGTGTAATTAATTTGTTCAACTTTTTTTGAGGGGAAAATCTGACACTGTTAAGCTTTTCCATGGGCTGATGATGAGCATCACAAAAACACCACCTCCTTCTCTGGGTGCAAGCCATGGTGTTTTGAGACACCTTCTCTAGCATAATTACATAGCAACCTGAATATTGCGAAGCAAACAAGCTCTCCCTCCCAAAATAAAACACTCTCAAATGTAAAAAAAGCACGGTGAAACAGCACAAACCCCTTTTTCTAGGGAGAGAAGAAGGGGGGCAAACAACACACAGCTTGTTAGCCAAGTTGCTTGAAGCACCATGAGAAGATGCTTAGATAAAAACATTAATGGAGCAGCAAAACACTGTGACTCCTTTTGGCCTAATGACCCAGAGCACTGGAGCACAAGAGGAATAATTTAGAAGGAAGGGAAATGTCTCCTGTCACAGGTTTGACTTATGCCTTTTAGGAAGGAGGAGGCTATATATTTAGATGTCAGGGGAGAATGTACCAAGAAATGAGCTGAAAAAAATGGTTCTCAAAAGCACAGAGACACAGGGCATAGAGGTACTGCAGGCTGCAGGGAGACTTCTGCTCTGGGCCATGTTAAGGTGTATCTGGAGGAATTTTACTGGCTAATTTTCCTGTCCATAGCCATGTAATTTATGTCATAGATATAAATTTATGCTCTTAAGAGAGAGAGACACTGAAAAAAAAATCTTGCAGAGCTTTGTAGGCAAGTCCATTGAACGAGTGTCTCTGATGAATCTTGTATTTTTAATGGAAAGCCATGAAAGTGATTTAAGGATTCCTGAGTAACAGCTGAGATGATTTGTGCCCAGAAAGCAAATGTGTGCCCTTTTGCCACTGTTGGAAGGGAACATAACAGGCACTAAAGCTGAGAACAGGCTGGTTCTGCAGGTGAGGGGAGCAGCACTGGGGGAAAGATGAAAGGAGAGGTCTGGGGCAAAGCAGAGCAATGGGAATTCAGCTGCAGCTTAACTGACTCTAGAGAATTCTAAGTCCCCCTCCTTGTTCATGAGCTGGAAAAATTCATGGACATGGGTCTTTTGGACAGGACAGCTTGTACTGCACCAGTACACTTCCATCATTTTCAGTGATCACTAGAATGACTGGCAGCTTCAGTGCCAGCGTTTGCCCTGGAGATTGTGTGGTGTTGTGACATCTTTGTCTTGCATTGCCATGTGGTTGTGAGGAAGGTGGAGGAGCCCTCTATATACACATAAGTAGATATAGTGTTTGTGTGTGTGTATATAAAATATTAAATATATAAAAAAATATATAGATGTATGTGTACTCACTTATTAAAAACACTATATAGTGATATATAGAGGTATACAGCAACAAATAGCACTTTTTTTTTTGCCAAACAGCATGTTGTTTGGCTTCATTAATGAATGCATAGACAATGACTTGTGCCATTTAGCAAAAGCTGTTTAAGAGCATTGTGAATGTTGTTAATTTATTCTGTAGTTTGAATTTCTCTTCATATTTGGGTTACATTTAGGGCAAGGCAGAAACTGTGCAATGCCCCTGTGCTCAATTAGCTAATGGGGATGTGCCCAGACAAATCAGAAGTTAAAAGCACAATGGTCCTTCCCTCTCCTCCTGTCCTCCATCTCCACAGTACCTCTGCTGCAGCAAATCCCTGCTGTCCATCTCTTGTCTAAAACCTGCAATTTTGGCTTTGGAGGGTGCCTGTAAAATGTGTACTTAGAGATCTCCTTGTGTGTTGGCTTTGTGGTCACAGTAGGTCTTCCTGGTCAGAGGGTAGCACACAAAAGCACAACTGGTTCTTGCTTATTTTCTCTTAAATAATTTGTAGCATCTCAACGTTGCTGTAAAATTCTGCCTTTGATTTCCACAGCTTGGAGGTTTTCCTGTGTGAGTCAAGGGAAGCCCCTACTACTCAGCAGCAGGCTGGAATGGCAGCATTTTACCTGAGCTCCTTACACTCAGGTTTCAAACATCATTATAAGTTATAAGGCTGTGAAGGAACAGGTTCCAACTCCACAACAGAAGAGGAAGGGGCTGAACACATCCCACAGGACAGTTCCCATCTTCTGCCAGCTCTGTTGTTTTCAGGCATGTGCTCTGAATGTATTTAATGAAACGATACAGGTTAAAAATAGTTCTCTAAAAAGGAGGTGGGGGAAGGGGAGAAGTACAGAATACAAGAAGTTTTATTTCTTTTCATTCCATAGATGCTATAAATCAGTGGAGAAGTCAGTTGCAGTTTTTCTTCCCCTTCTGTGTTGCGTCGTTAAAAAATCATCAGCCACTACACTGAAATGGTTTGCAAGAGCGACTTTGCCAGGAACAAGTTCTGCTTGAGAACAATAAAAAATTAGTAAATGCCAGGTTGAGTTCATGTGCCAGTGGTTACTGAATTCAGCTTAAGAGCTGTAAATGGAACCAATCATCATTTCTTAATGAGATATATGGGAGCAAAGAATCCCAATGCTTGAATAGTTGTCACTTCTCTATCAGTGCTGCTTAGGGAATTATTCAGTTTGTTCAGAGGTTTAACAGGTAACATGACAAAAATCAATTTATGAAGCAGATTAAATGTAAATATGCAGCACTTTTTTTTTTTTTTGGTCCCCCCCAGGAATGCCATTCTAAAGCCTTATGTTTTTTATCCTTACAATCCCTACCCAGTCATCTGTTTTCAGTGGTACTGCTTGGATGAAGTGCTACATGGCCCATAGTGACATTATTCACCAGATCATTTGTCTTTAATCCATCTCTGGTCTAATGAGACTGTCGTCTGGGCCTCAGTAAAAATGAATGATGCATTGCTCTGATGTACAGTGTATGTTTTTCACTGCTAAGGCTGTATTTTTCCGGGGTCCTCAAAGAAACCCATCCCTCAGCCCTTATTAATACTTAATGCAAATATTTCTGAATATTTTATTCATTTGGCAGCTAACATAGGAGAAACTTCGTATGAGTTCCCTAGGAGCTAAATAACAACCATTGAACATGAAGTTGATACCATCACCTCTTTTAATACCAGAGATTTCATCTGCATTATTATTCTGCATTTCTTGCAGCAGACTGTGAATGGGACGGTCCCATCCTTGTTTGTAGTGGTGGAAATCTGCAGCAAACACTGATAACAACCCTCATAGTGGACACTAAGTACCATCTTCAGCAGCAGATGTTCACTGGTCTTACCC
Source organism: Nicator chloris (assembly GCA_013400495.1). Taxonomy (NCBI): domain Eukaryota; kingdom Metazoa; phylum Chordata; class Aves; order Passeriformes; family Pycnonotidae; genus Nicator; species Nicator chloris. The sequence goes on along the minus strand of WAAE01011996.1, from coordinate 27,901 downwards.
TTTTCTTCCATAAATGAGTCCTCAATACTTTGAATGAAGCTGTGCCACAGAAGAGATAATTCTTTTCCCCTTATGAAATGTTTTCACCTCTCGTCTTCTTCGTGAGGAACTCAGAGATTTTTGTTCCCTGGACAAATAACTCCTGAATTCCTCAGTCCATTTGTGTTTTGTATAATCTACAAGATGCCATTGACATACCTGGCTGTGTATCTCATCATGCCTCTTGTATTGTCACCGCGTTCTCAACAGAGATGTCATAACAACTTTTAGGGAATTTTAAGTGCTTTTCTTTTTATTTCAGTCAAGGTGACAGGATTCCAAGAAACGTTTTAAATACACTAGAGGACTGTGTTATGGAGGAGAATAGTATTTCTTAACTTATTGTTACCATGTGATTCCTGTAACTATAAATTTTGAGCAAACCGCGTCCTTACAAAATCTGTGATACTGAAAACTCGTATGGTTATATTTTAGCTACATTAATGCATGACATATGGACTTCCGGTGTCTGGTTATTCAGTTTCTGCTCAACATCTTGTATTTTGTGGTGACTTTTGAAGAATCTGAATATGTCTGGTATTTCCTTATCTATTATTGGTGTTGCTGTAGTGTTTTGATTGTGCTTTGTTGGCTAACTGTCAAGTACTCATGGCTTCATTAAGAAACAGATGTACAGGTCTACACTTTGTTTTTGTAGCTGCACTTTTGACATATTGTAAATGTCCTTAATTGATTTTGTTCAGGATAATACCATCTGCTGGCATCTGTTTCTGCTGTGGCTCTTGCTGAATACTTGTGTGCATCATGGTCTATAAGGAGAAATTACAGAGTGTCAGCAAGATATTATGTCCATTTTTTTTCTGAAATAAATGAGAGCAGAGTTTGAACATTGGACAACCTAATACCTACATAATTTAATATCTAGATTAATAGAGTTTATTACAAAAAGCATATTTCAGGAAAAAATTGTGCCCTCTGTCCATGCTGGGCTCTCTTAATGTATTGTTGGTGTGGGAGAAAAAGAGTCCAACAAATAGTCACAATAAGTGATGGTAACACATCACTTACTGTATCTGTAAGGCTGATGGTCTTCTTGTAAGCCTTTAACATAGCTAGATATGTTCTGATGTGAAGATTTTGGTGGCAGAAGCAATACTGGATATGCACTAGATGAGGAATGTGCTGAGGGTGCAACTAGGAAAATATGTACTGTCTCCTGAGAGTCTAGAACAAAATTCTGATTTTTGAGTAGCCCGCTGTCCTGCTGGATTTAGGTCTCCATGCTCCACTCTGTCCTTCTGTCCTGGTTTAGGACAAATTTGGGAGGAAACCTCTGAATGGGATCCTCTGGAAAGCAAGCCCAAAACAGCCTCTCCCCCTCAGTTGGTCAGGGAATAAACTTCATCTGAGAAAAAGTGGAAAAAACTATTTATTTAACAAACAAAAGCCCACAAGCCCCAACAATTGAATAAAATGAAACAATAAAACCTCTCGCCACTCCAAAAGGGATGGACAGAATGAAAGTGTCCTTGCTGTGGGTGTAATTCGGCTCTCTCTCTGTCTCTCTCAGGGGGGCCGGGCCAGGCCCCGCTGGGCCACAGGTGCCTCTCTGGGCTTTTCAGTCCAGGACAGATGTAAACAGTCCCAAGAAAAAGGCAAAGAATCTGTCCAGGAACCTTCTCTGCTTCAGCTAGCCAAAAACCAATGAAAAAGGAAAAAAAAACCTCTCCATCCGTCTGTCTGAAGACAGCACAGTCCCAGAAGACGGAGTGGGAGTTCCAGCAGTTTCTCCAAACAAACTGCGCGCTCCTTCGCTCTGGCCTTAAAGGTACAGGACATAATAGCCAACACAAACAGAGCAGACAATGTGGGGATACAAGCGTCATAAAGTCACCCAGGGACACCTTCTTAGTCGGTAGAATTGGTATTTATGGTGGATTTTATTGCCCTGTCTGTGTCTGAACTGTGAAATGCAATAGACATTCCATTTCCTGCCACTCCCTGTCTCTGCTCATGACAAGCACAGGCAAGCATCAAAAATTATATAGGTCAGGATTTATCTGTAGTGGCCTAACTCTGCTGCCAATAAAAGTAGTGAGAGTTGGCCTTTGATGTCAATGAGACAGCATTCATCCAATTTTGAGATGCTTATGACCCCTTTACCTCTCTACACCTCACACATGCAGTGGTGACAGGGAGAAGCAGGATCATGCAGAGAAATCGAGTCCTCCAAATACCACTGAAGACAGGGAGAGGGATGTGCTCAGTGGTTCAGTAGAAGTGGGTCACCAGTCTGAAATACTTGTGTCTCAGCAGGGCTGGATTGTCCTTGAGCTGGAGTAGCCTTTGCTTCACATGGGCAGGATTTGGGTGAAAACTTAATTACAGAGAGCCTTCATGGCTGTGCATGTGTGTTAGAGCTCACATGAAAGTAATGGCGAAAGTACAGGTTCTCTTTTGACTTTGCCAGTCACTTTCTTTGACCCAGTCTCCCTGCTGTTGCTGGTCTTCCACTGCTGATGTCTGCAGGACTGGTGCTCCCATGCTGGTACCCACTCAGGAGTCAGACCTTGTAAAGTCATGAGCTTTAGGGATGATGTGGACTAATGGTGGAGACATGTGTTGGGTTGAAGAGCATTAGATAAAATTTTGGGAGACTTGGGTTTTGTTTCTGGCTGTGGGACTGGCCTTTTTTTGTGACCTTGGAGAAGTTGCAGCACCTCACTGTCCTGGTTTCCCCATCTGTCAAACAGTTCCCGACCTACTTTGTAACTCACTTTGAGATCTAACTCATTAAAGCTTGCTATGTGAGATGTTCAGAATGTACTGTGCAAGGTGTTGTTTTTGTCATGGTAATGTGGCAAGAATGTCCCCTCTTGTATCCAAATATGTTGGGAACTGAGCTGCAATGCTCGTGTTTGGCAGATGAAGCTTTATGAGGAACACAAAGGCAGAATCTGATCCCTTTCCTAAAAAATACCACTCCAAAAAGAGGTGGATGGCCTCACCTCAAAACCACTAGAAATGGGATGAGAGAGTAAACCCAACTGAAATGCATTTTGTTTTCTGAAACTGTTCCTGTCTTTTAGTGTGCTGGGAACCCCAGTACAGCAGAAAGAGCTTCCAGAAATGTCTCTGAGCACTCAGCACCAGCCACTGATGGGTTTTGTAATACAGCTTCATTGGGGAATGGACATTAGGGAGGCACCCGTAAGAAACTGTAAAGCTGTGAGGCAGTTTCCCCCTCCTGTGCAGTCCATGTTATAAGTGGGAGTCAGAAAATAGCAGCCCCTTTAGCATCATGCTGCCAACAGAGCGGGATTTGCAGAGCAGGATGAGGATTTGTGCTGCCCTGAAGAGCCCTCCAATGATAAGACAACGTGGTTTTGCCTTGAAGATGCATCTGTAGCTTTAGCCACGTGTTATCTGCTAATTACATTTTTTAATGTCTCACAATGTTTGTGCCTCTTGGAAATCAGTTCAGTAGCTAAAGCCAGCACAGTGAGTGGCTACTGAAGTGATAAAGCTTTTTGAAACACCTTCAAAAAACCAATGAAAGCAATTGTAGGAATGTCTTCATTTCCATGTCTTCTTGGGGGAAAAATGTTGTACCTGCAAGATGCAAGAGGAATAGAGTTCTGTTTCCAGTCACTGCAGCAGTACTGTCTTAAAAAGCCTTTTTGTAGGCACAGTGTATTCAGGTTTTTCTGTGATTCTGGTAAAAAGTAAAGTTCATGCATAAATTGGCAAGCAGGCTTTCATTTAAGCTGTGTGATTTAGATCTGCTGGTGAAGGCTGCTGCTGCAGAGCATTTGGCATTCATCAGAAAAATCTCCAAGTCTAAACAGTTTTATTATGCAAAGTTATATAGTTGGAAGGTAAAACACTCTGTCTTTTTCCACTTTGATGAACCAGGCTAGATGATGGATGTCCCATCAAATGTCTCATAAACTTGCAGGGAATGTGAATAGCTGTAGGTCTCACTGTTCAATCTGTGCCTTATCTAAGCCCTAAGGGAAAAGGATGCTTAGCTGGGCTGTGGGTAAGAGAGCAGCAGTACTCAAGAAACCATGTGGTATCCAAAAAACAAAACCATTGGCATTTTCATGAATTAGGATCCCAATATCTGGATATTTCCATTCAGATTTTATTAGCACAGCTTTATACTTCTTCCAGATGCTTCTACTAACAAAGCTTGCAGTGACTGCACTTCACATATGTAGAGATTTTCCTGCAGTGAATTTTCCTTAGTGACTTAGGGAAATTCATAGTTCACTGTAACATTTATTAAAGCTTCACCCTGTTTAGTATGTGATTGCTTTGCTCATTCATAGTGCCATGTGTTCATTCTAAAGTCTTAGAGGTGTGAAGTCAAAGGCATTTCAGCAGGAGCCAAAATATTAGGCCCTTAATGTCTTTTCTATTAGGTATGGACTGCTGAAAGGTGACCAAGAAGGGTTCTCCTGAGTGACTGTCCTCTGTAATTCAGTACATTTCTGCATAATGCAAAGGACCAGGTTTGCTAATCCCACCCAGAGCTCATCACAACAGCCAGAAAAAGCTCTTGCTTTTGGGAGGGAGACCTCTCTATCCACTGCAGCTGAGTGGGGTGGGAGCTGTGGGTCAGACCTCAGCCCTGCTGGGACACAGATGCCAATGGGAGTCACCACCTGGATGGGGCATCCCAGCCTGGGCAGAAGCAGCTGCAGCTGATGAGGTCCTGGCCTTGGTGTCCTGCACCCAGCCAGCATCAGGTAGAGCCCTGCTAAGCCACTTTGTGAAACATCCTCACAGGAGAATCTGGGCAGGGTGAGAGGGAAAAAGCTATTTAGCTCAGCACACCGTTGGTGCACCATAAATATTTCTCTCCATTCCATAAAAACTGCAATAAGGGAACACCAGCCTTCATGAAATGCCCTTTAAAATGCAGTAAGAAAACTCAATATATTAATAGGTTCCTATTTATTCAAGCAAACCTTTAAAATAAGCTCTGAGTGCTCAGAAGAGTAACTTTCTCCATCACAGACAAAGGAATTGCATTGTTTTTTTATTTTGGATAGCTTTAATTTATCTAGGAAGAGGACTGTGGCAGAAATAATAACCCAAGACAATAATTTGGGCCTTGAACGAAACCAATTTCTTGCATGTAATTTGGGTTTGTTTGTTCTCCTCTGGGGCTGTGTTTATGTGGACAGTATAAAACTTGGCGGTCTTTCAAAATCTTGAGGGAATAAAAGAAAGGACCCATTATCCCTTCACCTTGTGCATTGCAGGATGTGCAGAGATTTTGAGAAGTAATGCTGTTTCCCAGGAATTTATGGTTCCTTTTGAGAACCAGTGAAGAGGCTGGGTGGGATTCACTGCCCTTACAGGTGTTGGGTGCATTTGTCTAAATTTAGGAATTCACTGTCATTTGTTGTGGCAGTCTGGCTTATGCAGAATGAGGTCCCAGGGATGGGTTGGGTAGAGCAGCTTCTTCTTTCTTGGTTGGGTCCAGTCCCTTTACTGCATGTAAGATCTTCTGTTAAATACAGTCACCAAAAGTCTAAATTATTTTGCTTGGGTGTGATTTTATTCTCTCCACCTGTCGCTTCATTTGCCAGATTTTAAATTATCTTTGGAAACTGAAGACAACCTTTGTCAGCCTTCTGAGGTGGCAGTGGCACTGTTTTCTCTCCCTGGTTTTGGCACAAATAAGACATTCTTTTAATATTGGTAGTTTAAAAAGGAGCTCTTGCAAAAAGATAGTAAAACACATCCCCACTTATACCATGGGCTCTCTTGTGAGAATTTCATGTTGGGTTTGTAACCTGGAACATGTGTGATCCACTGGTTCTGCAAAAGAAAAATCCAGAGTAATTAAACATTAACTACCTTTGCTTGAAAAGAGCTGTCATCATAAATGTTTGCACTTGTGAGGTTTTGGGGTTTTTTGTATGGATACTGATTATAAGCTTTTAAAGCACTTGCCCACTCTTTCTCTCAGCTGATATTTACACTGAAAGGTGGTTTGAATCCTGCAATTTCACATCAGTGCAGCCACTCTGCTTGGGATTACTTCTGGGTCATTACATGAAACCCAGGAATTTTTAATGCTTCTGTGTAAGTGGGTGATGGAAGAGCCTGTTTTCTGCCTTCAGATGGTAAAATCAGCAAGATCAGAGACTCAGCTGGCCCTGCACGGCTTTGGATGGCTGGTTCTTTAGGGAAATGTGGGTTGTTGGCTCAGTGTAGGTGGGTGGGAAATGGAAACTCTAGCTCCATAGCTGGGCATGCCTCAGCCCTGTTTTTTCTGAACCCTCCTCCAGCTGGCAAAATCTTCCTGCCTGTGCAGTGAGAGAAGCAATGGTCAAGCACAGGAGCAGTGGCTGGTTTTGGTTACCTGGTGCCCTGTTGGCTTTAGAAGTTGTGTTACTGTTCTCCTTTTCTGCATAAAGCCTGGCTGCACCAGTGTTATGCTGTGTGGGGTTGGGGGCCAGAGGGTGAGAACACACAAGAATTGGAAACTCAAGCCTCAAATCTTGACCTTAGCCAAATAAAATTGGAGGAGGGTAGCAGGGCAGGGCAAGTATGAGTCCTAACTGGATGCACTGATTTTTAAATGCTTTGTAGGTGGTTTTAAAGGAAAAACACTGCATAAAATGGTTTTGTGACCTGAAAAAAAGGTGAAGACAAAATAATAAAAAAACCCCAAACCTTAAAAGGCGGGAGAAAGAAGGTAAAAAGGGAAAAGAGGAAGAAGAGGAAAAGGAAAATAGTTAAAAGGAAATAGAGAGAAGCTTGACCATTCTTGGATTACAGAAAAGCGAGAAGCACTGATCAGCATCCTCATTTCCAGGGCTGTGCAAGCTCTGAGTGTGTTGTTAGATGGTTTCCAGTTCAGGGCTGGCTGGTGTCCAGCTGGCATGGGGCACAGCTGGGAGACCTCCTGTCTGTCTGAGAAACGCCGTGAGGATGCACTCTGCCCCAGCCGAGCGAAAACTCGTCACTTTACTGCTCAGCCTGCTCTTTGAACAAGGCAAAATAATAATTCTGAAAGAGTAGAGGAGAAGTTTGGCCATTGCACAGCATTTGAACCCTGTAGCAGAGCTTGTGGTTGTGAATCCAAGGCTCCTTCTCTCCATAGCCCAAAGTTGTCACCCCCAGGGGGGAGGTTTAATTCTACAACGTGGGGCTGGGGAAAAGGGACAGCTCAGATGTGTCTGTCTTTAAGCAGTAGCAGCTGAAACAAAAAAGTGAAGTTGTTTTCCGGATTCAGCAGTAACTGGTGAGCACGTTCCATACCTTCTGCTCCCCAGTCTGAGTAGGAAAATTTGTTTTGACTCTGGGGAACTTGCACCATGCAAGTGTCAGAGTGGGTATCCTGGGGAATTTGCATTGGCAAAGTTCAGAAAAGATGCGAAGAGTGAATCTGCTGAGGTTTCTGTAACGTTTAATGAGGCAGGCTTGAAGACACAAACTGTTCTTGCAGAGATGATGGGATTGAAGGCTGCAGAATCCAGCCTGCTCCTGAGTCTCCTGAAGTTAGTGAGCAGTGTGGGAGGAGGACGGGATCAAGGGGTGTCTCTTGTGTGTCAGTCTTTATGAAAACACTAACTGGGCGATTTTCACTATTCCTCTGTGGAATATTTCTCTATTCCTCTGTGCTTGCCTTTTGCCANGTCTTTATGAAAACACTAACTGGGTGATTTTCACTATTCCTCTGTGCTTGCCGTTTGCCGTACTTAGTATTTCTTCCCCTCACAGCCGTGCTGAGCTGCCATGGGGCAGGGGCCAGCACTCGGCCCTGCTTTGCCGTGTGGATCCCCTCGAGCAGGAAGCAGCTCCTGGAAGGGCCATGGCCTCGCTCGGCTGCAGGCAGCCACAAGTGTGCTGGCTTTCCAAGGTTTTGATTTCCAACCTGGCTGGCGGCAATGAGGATTGAATTATTTGAATTATCTTCTCATAGTGAAGGCTTTGTGCACTGGCCACGGCGCTGGGAGCAGCTGTGACGCCTGACCCCAGGACAACTTCGCTCAGGTGCCTGTGCTGAGAAGTCAGATCTGGTTCATCTGGATCTGGCTCTAGGTTCAGTTTAATTAATCTTTTCTCTAAAGCAGATTAAATTGATTGCTTTGGAAAAAAAAAACAGTAAATTGTCTTTGTGTTTTTTTTGGTTGTTTCAATAGCTGGCTGGGAAAGAAGAGAAATTAGGTGGATTCACATAGTTTTCACAATAAAATCTTTATTCAAAAAAATCCAGTCTATTGGGTATGAATTCAGAAGTTGTGACATAGATTGTCGCCATATTTTTAATGATCCTAGAATGACATGTTCTGCAAAAAGGGAAGCAATGATAGAAATAAAAATTCACTTTACAACCTAGTAAATGAAGAGAGATGACTACGGCTCAGAACTGCTCTGTCCTCTCCCTGGAACACACCAAATATAACAAGTTAAGGCACTGCTATTTCAATTTGGGACGTGTGTGCACATGCTGTCTGCTGTGTCAAGAATATCCACTGCACCTGGGATATGATGGATTTACTACACTTGTCTGAAGCTGGGGTTTCGTGTGTGGATGAAATTGTACAATGTTGTGGGGTTTTTTTTTAAAGATGCATGTGAGCTGCATGCATGGAGTCCATTCTGACCAGGACTTCTTAGGTTTTGTATGTCCCAAAATTCTTGCACAAATTGCCAGCTCTCTCCTCTTGCACTGAGACAAAATTTCCAGATAGAAAGGAAGATCTCTGTGGGGAATCTCGTGAGGGAAATAACCTAAAACTGAAGCTGCGATCAGTGAATTTGGTCAGGGTTCCTCTTGACCATGTAACTGCAGGAGTTGGAGTTTGGCCTTCGCCCATGCCTTCAGCCAATGCACTGCTCTGTTCTTTCGGCCTGGGTGTTCAAAGATCTGCTTTTTCATGTCGTACCCTCTCCTGTCATACGGTTTTTAGGTGGGTTTGAGGCTGAAAGACACATTCATCCAAGTGCTGGCTTAGAGGTGTCCTCTGCCTCTGTCCTCTTGTGCCATGCAGAAGGGGTGACTGCAGAAGTTACCTGCAGCAACGGGAATACAGATGTGTTACAGGGATGATCTCCTGTCCTGAGGAGTTGGCAAAGACCAGCTGTTCCTGCATGGCTGCTCCATCTCCTGTTGCATGTGTGAGCACAGTGCGGTGGGTCTCTGTCCTCTGCGGTTCCTGCCACCCTCAGCTAACATAGAATCACACAATGCTTTGGGTTGGAAAGGACCTTAAAGATCATCAGCCTGACACCCTGCTATGGGCAGGGACACTTTCCACTAGACCAGGTTGCTCCAAGCCCATTCCAACCTACAGAGAAGCATGAAGGACTTTGGGATGCTGTAAGAGCTTGAGAGCTTTTACTTCCCATGCAGTGATGATTCCTTCAGTCAGCACACCCAGGCTTTGCACAACCATCTCCCAAACTTGCACAGTGTGAGGGTTAATCCTTCCCTGCCAGAGATCAGCAGCACTTGGGACTTCCCAGGGCTACCCCAAAACCTCCCTGGGGAAGAGAACGTGCCTGAGGGTCAACCTGATGATTGTGAGAGCTAAAGATAAGAGCGCAAAAGTTCACAGTGGAAAAAGGACTTCTCACATGACTAAGGGCTGTCTGCTGCCCATAGTTTCCTACCACGATAACTGGAGGGTGGGCTAATTCAGGGCAGAGATGGAGGAAGAGATGAGAGAGAATATAGGAACCAGAGCTGGGACCATGACATCACTGTATTTTCTTTCCTGGTGTTGCTTAGAGCATGTGGCTATGTTTATCTGAAAACCTCATCCTGGCCTATGTAATTTGAGCTCAGTTTTGGGGATTTAGCATGTTTTGGAAACCACATATTAAGAATACAATTTGTCTGTGTAATCTTTTCCTGTTTTCGTGGCACGCAGACTAAAATGCCAGCACAGGAGTTTTATATTGAGGGAATAATTCAAATTAATATAACTATCTGTAAATCCTGGCGGAAAGTCCTTTTTGTCAGCAGTACAGAAATACCAGCTAATAGGGTTTGCCACTACACTTTTAAAGTTCCAGGCCTGCACGGGTTCCCAAGGAATTTTAATCTCCCATTTGGTTTGGAAGGGATTTTATGAGCATAGAAGTCTCTGCTCAGTTTTCAGGGCACACGTTCGGGTCTCAGCTGTTCCCTGTGCTGAAGTGTGGCTGCTTTTCTGATTGGGTTGAAATGACCAAGGACATAATAATGGGGTTGTTGAATTTAGAGTTGGCTGGGAAACACTGAGGAGCACTGGGAGCTGTGTGTCACCAAAGTTGCTGCTATATGAAGGGCAGTTCTACTCTGGGTGGCACAGGCATAACTGGCTCATTTCTGAAACACAGGCATCTGCTCTTACTGCAGCTTATTGACTTTAATGGAGTTTATTCTTTTAATTTTTGCAGTGGTGTAAGGGAGGGCAGAGTTTGGCTGGAAGCCACGATAGTGCTGTGTTGGCAGATGGAATGAGTGAAATGTGCAGTATCAAACCCATTGCAGGGAAGGTTCAAGTTTTGCGATACCCAAGCCCTTGTTTGTGAGTCCAGGTTTCTTGTTTTCCAGGGTGACTAGAGAGACCCATCCCTCCCTGCATGCACGGAGAAATGAAGAGTCTGGGGGCTTATTCCCAATTCCTGTTCTTGTTTTCCTACCAGCCCTCTCTCCATGCTGAGCTCTGCCTGTTGATAAGATACCCTGCGTTGTCAAGTGCTTCTTGACGAGACCCATGCTTATCCTATCCAGGGTGATAAAGACCAAACAGAAGGAATGGCCAAAGCTGTCATTCCCGTGCAGAAGGCCAGCATGTGGCCCCTGGCTCGTGGTGACACATTCTGACTACAGCAGTAGAGGCAGCAGTCTGGGCTCTCAGAGGAGCAGTGGTCTGTGGCAAGAAAAATTCTCTCCCTAGTGCCATCCTCCTGAATTTCCCCCTTTAAGCACTGATCGAAGAGGTTTAAAGAGGTGATAAAGTATGAAGTTTTGCTTGTAGCTGTAGTAGGAAGAAAGTTATGTGGATGCATGAGCAAGTGAGATGGGGGGAAGGTGAGGATCTGACTATGCATGTAATTTCCTAATGATTTTTGTCACTACTGATATATTAATTCCATTGGCACTGCGTTGTCTCTCATCTTCCCTTGTTGCTGGCAGTGTCCTTCACCAGAAGCAGTTGTGCAGGGTATGATCTCTCCCCATCACAACTTATTGCTGGCCCTTTTTGATTTCTTATGCTTCAAAGCCTGGCATAAGCCCTGAATGTGACCTTTAAAATGCATTCAAAATATGTTTAATCATTATCTGTAACTCTGCTTAGTCTTGTTATCTGTACAAATGCCCAGTAATATAATAGAGTACTATCATTTTATACATATTTAATTATCTCTTGCTTTATATTTGGCCTGATGCATTTTAATCCAGCAGATGCTGTTGGCTGATCACTGTGTTGGGTTTGAACGTGATCTCCCTGTCTTAATGCAAATACAATGTGTTTATACTCATTGAACACATTGTAATCCACACATACACGTACAACACAGATGTATTTTTTGGGTGTGTGGCAGGTGGAGAGCAAGGGGAGGCACCTGTAAGAGTGGGTCTTAGCTGCCCTCTGGGCTGTGTTTAACTGGTAGCCTTGCACTTGGAAGAGATTTCCTTTATTTGGCACTTTGCTCATTCGTACCATTCCAATTTGTTTTCAACACAGCCTGAGTGTAATTGAATGTCTTCTTTTATTTCGATGTAAAAAAAAAAGTCTGGTTTACATGCCTCCTGAGGATTAGGCAGTGAATTAAAAGCAAGTGGTTTTAGAGAATCACAAATAATGCTTTAACCTCCCTCCCCACTGAAACCAATGAATGATTCTCTAAATAAACAGATTTTCCTTTGTATATGTTGGGCTGGATGAGACAAGAGCCTTTCCCCCAGCTGGCCCCCTGCAGCCCGTGGCTGAACCCCAGTGGCATGTCAAAGTTACGGTGTGTTTACCAGACTTCATCCTCTCTAGTAATAGGGAGCTGCTGAATTGCTTCACACATGGGTCACCCAGTCATTGGGGACGGTTTTATTTTAAGTTTCATAAAGAGTTTAGAGCAGGAGTGTGCCTCCCTGGCTCTTTGACTATTTTTAGTTAATCTCTGTGACTTCCCTACTGCTCTGCTCCCCTTAATGCAGCTTATACTAATAGGGAGAGACAGTCACTGGGGACGTTAATGACTTGTCTCTTGAGGTCTGTCACTTGCTGGTGACTTACGTAGTCAGGTTGTTGTTTTTCTCCCTGGAGCACTCCAGGATTCTTTATATGAGCTTCTCTCCTTGTCTCATTGGGATTGCAGTGGACATTTTAGTTGCAGGTGCACTTCAGGAAACACGGAGATTTCTTCATAGTTTGATAAGGTGTTTTTTTACCTTCTCACACATGCTTTGTAGAGCTCCTTGTTGGAGCTGAATTAGAAGGACTTGCTCCTGTGATATCCAAGGACTCTGTTAGGAGAGAACCAAGCAAGTCTTGTATCATGAGGGTTTAAGTCCAAACGGATTATATGGTGGGTGACAAAAATATTGTGAGGGGGAGAGGTGCTGACAGTTTGGATGATAGGAGTCTTGTAGCTCCTGTGTTACTGCAGTTCTCTTAAAGGGTCTGTCAACAATGCTCAAAAGACTTTTGGATGATTTCCCTTCAGTCAGGATTTCCTTTTACATTAACCATCACTTTGTGCCTTTTGGGAGAGCATCTTGGGAAAAATTGGGATGCTCTAACTCATTCACCCTTAAGCCTACTGGATTTTCTGAATGGCTAATGCTGAATTTGGTTTGCTTGGGGTTTCCTTTGTTTGTTTATTTGTTTATTTTTCTAATGAGGAAGTCAGGGATGCCTGTCAGAGAGGTTTCATTCCTGTAAGGAGGAAATTGGGTACCAGGAAGATGCTGCAGAAAATTGTCATGGGTGAGCAAACTACTACCTACAGTCTCTGGTTTTGGTCTCTGTTGCCACAGTAACTTCCAGTCCTGCTGCCCACTTAACACTGCTTCATTTGATTGCAAAGACCAGACCTTCAAGGAGAGACTTTAAGCTGTGCTTATGGGTTGAGACTGGGAGACTGTTGATAAGTTTCCCCTACCATCCCACTCAGCAAGCAGTATGCCTGAATTTTACAACTCTATAAACTCTATAAACTTACAGCAAAGCCAGGGCTCTGCTCTCTGGCTCTGAGACCCAGATGAAGTGGATCCACTTACAGTTCAGCTGTTCTGTGTATTCTATGTAGTCTCCTCAAGTTGTAGCTTGATGTATCTTAGTACAAGTTGTGTAGCTAATTTTTATTGTATCAGGCCCGTTTTCACCTTTCATCCTTGAAAGACAGTAGAAAAAAACATAGAAGTGATGCAGAATTGATAAAAATTAGATACAGAGCTTACAGATGCCTTATGTTTCCCAGCCAACTCTAAATTCAACAACCCCATTATTATGTCCTTGGTCATTTCAACCCAATCAGAAAAGTAGCCACACTTTTCCATTTGATAGCTGTAAAAGTCCAGAAAATGCAGAATAATACACCCACGCTAAATAATTTTTTTTCGTGGATAAATGGATTTGGTAGCAGTAATGGTTTCAAATTTGCCTGACCTTTAGGGAAGTTTGAATATGAATCCAGGCAGTGGAGTTCTTTTGTTGTGTCTAATGTGAATCCAGATCTAAGCCTTGGGACTCTGCTTCTGTATCTAACTACAGTGGTTGCTAAAGACATGAATTAACGTCTGCAGGAGCAGTTGAGTGATGTGCACACTCTCAGGTGCTGGAGTGAAGACAAAACACACACGTGCTCTCACCCAGTGATGGAAGCCTGAAAGAACAGGGGAAGCAAAGGGCTTGGTGACAGCTGACAACCATGGTGTGGCAGTGTCATGGGTTAACTCCAGCCAGCAACCAGGGACCACACAGGCCCTGGCTCACTCCCACACCAGTGGGATCAGGGACTGAATTGGAAGGGTAAAAGCTGGAAAAGTCACGGGTTGAGATAAAGACAGCTTAATAGGGAAAGCAAAAATTGCCCACAAAAGCAAGCTGAAACAAGGAATTAATTCACTGCTTCCCAGGGGTAGGCAGGGGTTCAGGGCCTCATCTCCAGGAGGGCAGGGCCCCATCACATGGGATGGTTACTTGGGAAGACAAGCACCATCACTCCAAATGTCCCCTCTTTTTCCTGCTTCTTCCCCCCAGCTTTATGTACTGAACATGATGCCATGTGGTCTGGAATATCCCTGTCCTGGCTGTGTCTCCTCCCAACTTCCCATGCACTCAAAACTTTCTTGCCAGTGCAGCAGTGTAAAAAGCAGAAAAGGCTTTGGCTTTGTGTAAGCCCTGATCAGCAATAAAGAAAAGAAAATCTCTATATTATCATCACTGTGCTCAGCACAAATCCGAAATACAACCCCATACCAACCACAGTGCAGAAAATTAACTCTACCCCAGCCAAACCCACCACAGATACCCTGGGGACCTGGGGGACAGCAGGTAATTAGAGGGATGGGGTGTTGCCAAGATACCAGATTAATAGGAGCACTGGGTAGGATGTAGAGGAGGAGAAGTGACAGTGCAAGTGAAGGATAATACAAAATGCAGCAGTGTAGAAGTCTCATGGGAAAAGAGAAGTGCTGTGGTATCCTTGTGGGTGGAAATTCCAACACTAATAATAAATGTAGTAGTAGGATTGTACTACAGGAACACCCCCTCCTTCCCCCCCAGGAAATATTAAGTGAGATTAAAGAAGCTGAAAATTTAGGACAGGTATTAATAGAAGGAGATTTCAACTGTCCATACATAGAATGGGTCAGTGCCTCATCAGGATGAGATGTAGCAAGAAAGTTTTCGTTGGAGTAAGTACATAGTTGCTTCCTAGAACAATTAATCCTAAGTCCTGCAAGAAAAGATGTTATTTTGGATTTATCCTGAAGTGGTGCCAGGACCAGGAGAAATTAGTGGCAGAGCTCACTGGTCGCAAATACAATACAATTGGTTTTAACATCACAGCAGGAAAAAACAAGGCACGTGGATATTTAGTTTCAAGAGAGGAATAAGGTAAATATGAGAGTGCAGGTCAAAATTGGAAGAAACCTGCATGGAGTCTGGGGGCTGTTAATAGCAGTGTTTTAGAAGCTAAAAAAACCCCAGTTGTCTCCTAAATCACCAGCAGAATCAATAGGAAAATTAAGCAGCATATCACAGGAGGTGACTGGCACCTGAGAAATGGAAATCTTGTTCAAATGAAGAGAATGGGGAAGGCTGTAAAATCTGTCAGGTCAAGTGTAAAAAGAAAATTGGGGTTTCTGATGAAGCCAAGCTTCTTTGGGTAGTCAGCTGCCACAGGGATGGTGAGGAACTCCAGACAGACCTCATAAAAATGACTGAGTGTCAAAAACGGGGCACATGAGCTCCAGTGTAGATAAATGTACAGTAATCCATCAAGGGAAAATTAAACCATGCCTTCATGATGCTAAACTCCAGAACCAGGAGCTGTATCTTGTGGGAGAGATCTTGGAGCTATGGTTGGCAGCTATTTGGGGTCCTGTGTTCATTGTGCAGTGGCAATCAAAGCAAACCCCCTGTGTTTGGTCAGGGAGGGTGCTGAGAATGAGGTGTGTGGTTGTGTGTTGCTGCTGTAGGTGTACCTGTGCTGGGGCAATGCACGTGCAGTGCAGGACAGAGGTAGAGAAGATCCAGAGAAAGGCGACTAAAATGACTGAAAGGATGGAGCAGCTCCTTATGTGAAGAGACTTCATGAGCTGGGTCTTCAGCCACAAAGCAAAAGGAGAAGGCAGGTGAGGGGTATGTTGAAACTAGCAGGTGGTTGGGTTAATATACAGTGATTTTAATCGAACTGAAAGTATCCAGCTGGAAGTAAGAAAGAAAAGAAGGTAATCCAGCTAAAATCCAGTATTTTTTGCTCTTGGCAGATAGTCCATGTCCTTCCTGTGCTGGGGACCCCAGTGCCAAACGTGAGTACTCAGGTGGGGTCTCATAGGAGCAGAGGAGAGGGGCAGAATCACCTCCCTTGACCTGCTGCCCTCCCTGCTGTTGGTGCAGCTCAGGACATGTTTGGGTTTCTGAGCTGTGAGAGCATAGTGATGGGTCATGTTGAGCTGCTCATTCACCAACACTCCCAAGTCCTTCTCCACAGAGCTGCTCTCGATCCATTCTCCATCCAGCCTGTGCTGGTGCTTGGGATTGCCCTGACCCAACTGCAGGACCTTGTACCTGGCCTTGTTGAGCTTCATGAGGTTCACACAGACCCAGCTGTCAAGTTGAACACACCTCAGAGCTTGGTGTCATCAGCAAACCTGCTGAGGTTGTGCAGGACAATGTCAAATGCTTTGTGCAAATCCTGGTAGATGAGGTCTGTTGCTCTTCCCTTTTCCAACAATGCTGTAACCCCATTGTAAAAGGCCATCAAATTTGTCAGGAATCTGACAGCTACAAGATGATGGCAGCTGTTGATGCCTTGTAGCATAATTTGCCTTCTCATCAGTTTTACTTTACACATCGATCTCATGCAAATTAAAACATTGCTGCCCGTATTTCCCTAAGGGACAGAAAGGAAATGAGGATGGAGCTGGTTGGAGTAGGGCTGTGCAAAGAGCCCTACATATCAATATAGGAAGGGCAGGGCATCTGGGATAGAGTGGAGGTAAATGCTCCAGGTTATGCTGAGATAGTGTGTGGAAAGGGTAGAGTGAGAAAGAAGTTCATGGGTGGGGAGGGAATCTCAGAATCCTGGTGTGGAGCTGACTGGGGGAAAGCAGGAGGGTGTATTATGGAGATAATTCTACTACAATTGAAGAAGCCACTATGGTGGGAATTTAGGACCATTCACTTCCACACTGGGCTGCAGTGCATACATGTCGTGTATGTGGTTGTGTAGTAAAGGGGCATTAGCTGATTCCTTAATAAATCAGGATTTTGGTACTTGGCTGCTACTGGGTGTTCTAGAGGCTCCTAAAACAAACTGTTTTGATGCTTAGTCAAATCTGGAAAGCAAACATATGAATCCTGCCTAATGCTGAAGCCATGAGACTCTGCCCACCCCCAAAACTAATTTTAATGCAGATAGGAAAGCAATTTCCTGATGAGAAGGCTCTTAATAGAGTGTGTTGATAGCAAACAGCCAGGAGAGGGGCGTGGGCTCTGGTGCAGCTAAGCAACCATGCTGGGAAGAAACAGGAGGCTGTGTTATGAAGGGTTGTGCAGTGGCTGGGACAGGGGTGGGATTTAAGGATGACCAAGACCAAACCATGGAAGAGACCTCTTTGGTTAGTGGCTGTTCAGCTGGTGGATGGCCTCAGGAGTTGATTTTCATGTCAAGGAGAAGTGCAGCACTTCTGGCCATTGCTGGTGTGGTGTTGCGGTCCGCTTGGAGTTCCTTGGCCAACCACTGCAAGAGAGAAAGAGGTGTGGGCGTGCCTGCATTGTGATCGGTGTTACACTGCTCTGAAATGTGTTTTCAGGCAGGAGGCATTTCGTTTCCCACTTGTCTGTCCCTGTGTTTGATCAGAGGACTTGGAGTCCACCAGGCCAAGCAGACAGGGATGGAAAGCCTCCAGGAAACTCAGTGTTTTCCCTTGGCTTCCCCCTGTTGTTTTTACCTTCTTTCTTTCAGTTTGCAGTAATTTTTATTGGCAACCCTCACTCCCTATGAGAGCTGAAATGCTGAGGTTGAGGATAACCTTAGAATCCGTAGGAGTCCAAACTGGATGTTCTCATCTCCACTGAGGGGGCAGGAGCCTCCTAACTCCCTGTAACCTGTGTGGTGTGGCTGACCTTGGACTTCAGGTCTGTCGTATCTGGCTGCCTGTAGACCTTTGTCAGCTGTCTGGTTTTCAGTGGAAGCACTCCTGTAAGAGTCAGCTTGCTCATAATAAACTAATGAGTCATGCAAGCATGGAATTTCTTTCTGCCTTACCTTAGGATCAGGTTGTTACATAAGCAAACTCCACAACTTTCCCAGGTGAGGTTTGCTCTGGCATCTCTTCTCTCATGGGAACCTTCAGGTTTTTTGGCTTCTCTGAGCTGCCCTGAGAAATGCAGACAAAAATACAGCTCCTATGGGTGCAGAGGGTATTCCCTGTCTGCTGCTGCTGGCTCCTGCATGGACCTCTACACACCCCAGAGCAGCGATGCTCCGTTGTGCCTTGCCCCATGTAGCCTCTGTGAGTCAGTCTGTGAGCTGTGTGTGGATGAGCCCTTTGGTGGGTGCCTCTCATCCCACGATGGGAATCACACCAGGGTCCTGCTCTCCAGGATGTGTCATGGTGTCTCTATTTTGGGAAGCAGTTGGACAAATGAGAGTTTGAAGATTGCAGTGTGCATCGAATCTAGGACGTGTTTGGCTGTGGCAGGGAGATGGAGGCTGCCTTGCTTTTCAGCGTGGGGATGATATCCTCTGCTCATCCCTGGAGCTGTTCCCATGCATGTCCCCCACCCTATATGCAGAGGCCATCCCACTCTGGCTTTGTGGAGAGCTCTAGATTGCCTCAAATGCAGGCATGCAAGAGTTTAACCCCTCATCTCCTAACCCTGTCCTAACCTTGGGGAAGGATTGTCACCCTCCAGAAATCAATGTATGACACTATCTACATAGAGTCTTCCATTGTGGATTGCTTCTTACTCATCTAACTTCACTTTTGGAGGCAGTTCTGCCATTACATTTCAGGCCCAGTTTTTGGTTGATTTTGGTTGACTTTGGTTGACTACAGTAAGCTGGTAATGGCCCCACCATGAATTCATTTGGACACAGTGAGAAAAGGTCTCATGGAACTGAAGACTTCACCCGAGCTGGAAGCAACAACATAAATCCATAGGATTTACACTCTGAAATCCTGTGGGGGATACATAGCACATCTACGTTTCTTTATGCCTTGGAGCCCAGACTGTAAAATGAAGTGATGCCTCTGGTCCAGGTGCAGTGAGTGGGGAACTTCTAAAGTAATTGGTTTCTTCTGAAGACTACACAGGAACTGTAGGCAGAGAGACAGAACTGGAAATGTGATCATAGTATCTAGAGTTGTATCTGATGACTACACTAATCCCAGACTATGTACAAGACTTGCTTTGTCTGTCACAGGTATTATCCTGCTTATCTCTAGGTTGTGGCAAGAGATGTAAAACTTTCTTTTTTTTATGGGACAGCAAGGACAGTTCAGTTAGCCAAAATTTAATGACCCAAACTTGGTTTTGCCAAGACAGAAGAGACTGGTGCCAGCCAATGTAGCACTCCAATTCCCTGTGGAGCTGAGCAGATTGACACTAAACCAGTAGCTTGAAATGTGCTTTCAGTAGAGAAAGTGTTAGTAATCTTGGAAGAAAATTATTTTCTACCCTTTTTAGAAACAGAAATTCAGCTGTGCTGTTCTGTGCAACATAAATTTTGTCTTGCCAAGTCTGAGCTTTCAGCTCAATTCCCCAGCCCTGGAGTTCGTGGTGGGAGATGGACACACAGAAAAGTCCTGGAGTCTCCATCATTCTGTATTTGGTGCTGCTGACTCTTGCCCTTGCTGAATCACAATGACACATCTGGCAGACCTTCACCTGAATGGTGGTTCATAAGCTTAGGTCTCTGGGGATGGATGTATTTCATTAGTGCAAAGGCAGCAGTATTTCCAAAGGGGGGAGAATCTCCAGAGACCCCTCTGCCAGTTCACCTGAGGTAGGTTTTAACTCCAGCTCCAACTTGGCCTTGGCCCCCTGAGATGAGATTTATTTGCTGAACCTATTAAAAGCCAGATTAAGATCTCTAGCAGACGTCATTTAGAAAACAGTGAGAGAATTCTGAGCAATACTTGTTTTCCTCTCAATCCTCAGAACAATCCAGGGAATTCGTTTGGACTCATTTTGTGAACTTAACCCTCTCATCCCCAGGGAAAATAATTCTGTGTGCTGCCCTTGTGCCTGGGATGGGGTGAGCTGCGCCTCAGCTCTGACTTCCCAAGCCACGTTGATTTTCTGGAGCACACAGCAGGGTTTGTTTTGTGTGGGGGTTATGCCATGAGGAGAGGGTGACTAAACCTGATGGGTTTGCAGTTATATAAATTGGCATCAGCCTGTACTGTTGTGTGCACAGCACAGGGATGACTCAGAGTCAGGAGCCGCATGTCAGGGATTGACAGCCCAGGGCAAAGCTGAGGGATCCGTGCTGGGCCTCCTTGGGTGCCCCTCATCTGCCATGGGTGCTGGGGGTGCTGGCTTCTCCCACTTTGGGAACAGGGAGCTTTAGTACCGAGCCTCTGGGGTTGCAAACAAGTCAAAGAGTGAGTCAGCATTAAGTGGAAATCCAATGTTGTGTATGTGGGCTGTTGAAATCCAAAAGAGCTGATAGGAAAATGAGGCTGTCTCTCCATGGTGGGAGGTGGGACCATGTCTAGATGCAATGATAAAGGATGGACTGCAATTGAAACTCAGCTGTGAGCCCTATTAAGCCTAGGAACCAGCCCAAAAGCTTGAAGTGCCTTGGGTTCTATAAGGAGATGCCTATTGATTTCATTCTGAAACCAGCTGTATCAATTGCATCCCAGCCACAGAAATGTGTGCAAAACAGCCTCCTTTTTTTTTTTTTTGCAAAGTCAACTCTTAGTACATTTTACTCCTTAGTTTGTTCATACTCTAAATTAGTATGCACTGGTGTTCTAAAATGGGAAGCCAGCTCCATCAGAATCTCATAAGGGAAAAGAATTCTTTGTACCACTGAGAAAGATTTTGCTGGTAAGACACCTTTCTATCAAGAATAGGAAAAAAAAGAAAACCAGAAAAGAATGTTTTACCTGCGACTTATTGTGTTCTTTTATGGCAATCATCAATATTCAGAATTGATATCTCCAAGACCGCAGGATCTAAAAAAAAGTAAAAAAAAATCTAAATTTTTATTATTCGAATTAACTTTCTAGGTTATGGAACTTAGATTTCCATGCTTGAATTTTCTTTTTTTTCAGAGAGGCTCGGGAGCTTGAAAAAAGAAAGGGGCAAGCCATCCCACTTTCCCCCATCCTGCTTAGAAAGCTTTGCTGGAAGGCTTGTTCTGGGAGCCAGAGTGTTTGGAAAAGGACCAGGAATCACAGGAGTGGGCAGTGCTGGCGCTGCCTCAAATCCCCTGCTAATAAACACACCAACTGAAGCCAGATGGTAAAAGTGCATTTTTATCATGTTTTATGTGGATTAATGATTCCAATAAACATTTTTGTCCTTTGTATATGTTCAGGGCAGCATTTGCACAACATCTAAGAGAATTTAGTGAGCTTTGTCTGGCTTTCTCAGTGCTGCACTCAAAGACTGACTTTGTCTGATCTGCCTCAACCTCCTCTCATATCTGCCATTTGTATGAGCCACAAGACTGCAGTAAGACAGTGGTTGCTGATCCCTGAGGGGTCTGGTTTTCCCTTGATGTGTCTGTGGCTGTTTCACCATAGTAAGAGCTATTTGTGCATTTGGAGGGGATTAGTTAATGACCTGTGATGCTCAGTCTGCAAGGCCACAGATTGTCTCTAGTGACAGCCGTGCTTTCTGGAGTGCTTTTGTCTTCATTAAGTTTTGGTGCGTGGTAAAAACAAGTATTACTGCCCTCGTTTCAAGATGGGAAACCTGAGCTGTTGGCTGTTTGGTGGGTAAATAACATGAGCTGCTGCAAAGTAAGTGATTTATTGTATAGTCAGGCTGCTGCGGTTCAACAAGGCACCTCTCCTCAGCCGTGCTCTTGGAGAGGCTGTGAGTGTCCTCTTCACCTGGGCAGCTGCTGGGAAATGGGCTTAGCCTGAGCTGGGAGGAGAAATAATTAAGCTGACACAGGTGAGGTCGTGTGTGTGCACTTTTCCCACAACTCAGTGAGCGTGTTTGTAACATTTCTAAGCTTCCAATGTTGGATGTAGGAACTGCCTGGTGGTCTGCTCCATGAGGTTGAGGCTCAGGCCCCACTACATACCCCAGCCTTCCCAAAGCTGTCAGAAACAGCTGTGGGGGGAGAACAGGGCAGCCTGAAGGCTTTGCTAAGCCCTCGTTTTGTCAAGGAGTTTCCCTGGTTGTTGTGCAGAATCCATGCTGGTATTTATACCTGTGATCATTGTGTTGTGTGCTCTGGTTTTCCATCGGCTCAAGAGAAGCCCTCATCCCAGGGCTCACTCTGGGGGTGGTATACAGTGTCTGGGAATGACTCATACAGCTGCTGTGTGGCACATCTACTCCTCTCCAGATGTAAAATTAAACACATGCTTTTAGTGTTATCTTGACCCAGACTAATGTTGCTATTTCGGGGTTTTATATCAGAGGCACAAGAAACCTGGAAATCACTGATGGAAAAGACCTATGAGATCATCCCTTCCACCCACAGGGTTGTTCCCTGCAAAATATTCTCCATCATTTTGTCCAAAGCAGTCAAAATTCACTCAAGTGAGAGGGATCCTAACACTTCTCCAGGGGAGCTCTTACATATTCCAGAATGCCAGGGAGGACTCATTCATCCCCAATCTACAGTCCAAAGTTAATTTTACCTCGTTAAAGCTCCCTCCCAAGTTCAAGTCCCCAAGACTGGTCCTGCTCTTCCTGCTGTTCATACCCAGCACAGTACAAGGAGGTGAACACAGGCTGCTCAGCCACCTGTAATTGGGTGAGTTTGCAATCAACCCTCAAATAATTGCTCAAGGCCTCTCACTGTCACAAGGGTGTTGTAGGATGGAAAGCCTCATATCCCAGGGCTGCATTTCCTCCATCCCTCTGAGGCACAAACTTCCCACAGGGCATTTTTTTTATTTTTGTTGAAATATTTTGTTGAAATATATTTCATTTGCTGCTTGTATCAGTCTGGGATGTATACACCCAGACTGATAACCCAGCTGTGTTTCTTTTCAAAGAAAATGGCAAAATTCCCATTGAATGGGAAAGGGCTGCTGCAAAGTAGGTGGTGGCTACCTGATGGACAGGAGCTGGATTAGATCATGTCAATATGTCCACGTGTTTGGGCTGCTGGGGACACCACCCCTTCCATCAAACCTTATTTGTGAGCTGTTGCAGGCTGCTAACAACCCCTGCTAACAAGTACCGTAACATCACCGAGATATCTATTTTTAATATAAAATGCAGTTGCAAAAAAAGAGGTCGCCACATAACAGATTTTACAGATAAGTTGGAAAAGAAAATAATCTCTGTCTGCAGGGCAGGGACTGTGTGTGCCAGCTCCCTCCTTTGGCCCAGCTCTGTGTCCCATCTCACCCTCACATCCCCTGGGAGTGGAAATGGAAACCTCTGCTCTGAGCTCTGGCAGTACAAGTGGATACCAGGGGAAAGTTTTTGCCAGTACTTAGCAGGAGCCAGCTCTTGCTCCAGTGCAGCAGTTAAATTCATGGTTGCTCTGAGCCTGCACAGCCCTCCTGGCACTGGCTGAGTAGGTATTTGTGGATTGGTTTTGGGGCTTTTTTTTGCACTGGGGTAATTTTCTTCTTGGGCTTCTGAGCACTCATCTGTGAAACATGAAATTGCCTGACCCTGAAGCTCATCCCTGGATTGGTGAGATCCATAAACTTGAAGAGAACAATATTTTCCTTCCTTTATACTCGGAGGAGTCTTTAGACTGCAATCACTCAGCAGACAGCAATTTTCAGCTGTCTTTCCTTTATGTCTTCAGTAGGATATGAACATCTTTGGAAAGTGTAAATTTACAGCCAAGGATCACGAAATGATGCCTCACTCTGTGATCTTTCCTGGACAAGCTTGACGTAGAGAACACAGCTGCCACCTCTGAGGAGCTGCAGTATAAATGGTTGATAAATGGTGACAAATGGTTGCCCTGGAGGACCCATCCAAGATGCTTGGGATGGCTCCAGGCTGCACACAAGGGATGTGACAGGACAGTCTGTTCAGTGCCATCACCTAGGGATATCTTGCCTGATAGAGATCCCAGGTAAACTGACATCCCAGAGCTTTGCCAGGGCTGGTGCAGCCCCTCAAACATTATAGGATACTGATGCATGAGTGGAAGGAGAGAGGAAAAGGTTCTCACATTGAAGGAGAACGCTGATTCATTTTGGCATGTGCTAGGGGACAGAGCTGAAGAGTGGAAAGTGTCTGTCAGAAAACCACCTTTTGCTCCTCCTAAAAATTGTAGTATTTTAGTGAAATCTGCTTGACCTGGCTCCGATCCCCAGGATGTAGCTCTACCTTACTCCCATACAGCTGCCTCCTACTAGCCAAATTCCCCCATCTCACTTCCATTAATCTTTCCATATTCATCTGACCTTCTGATGTCTCATTTATTTTGCTCTGCTTGCATTTATTTGCTCTGCAAATCCCTCAGGCCAGGAGCTGTCTCTATAAAGTGTATAGTGATTGTCCAGTAGAATTTCAGTGTGTAATTTTTTGAGTCCACAAAAAATAAAGGCATATAGGCTGCTTTTACAGATTGCTCGCCATGTGACTTGAGCCAACTTTTAAAAACAAAGTTAAATTCTGTAACAAAATAATATAAATGTCTCATAATTTGGCTCTCTAATAACCAAAAAAATATGGGAAAATATGCAAAAATTCTGTTCTTCATATCAAGCACAAACACTTGAAGCATACTGGGTTATTTGTCATCATTGCCAGGCTCTATGATGCCTGCACCCATTTCTTACCACCCACAAGAGCTGCTTTCAGAGTAACCAGACTGAGTCATTAGTGTCCTTAGCTGCAAATTTTGCTCTTTGAGCTTCACGCTGCTTCTTTGCGCAGCGCATTTGTGCCGATTCGCTGGGGCGTGGAGCATTTGTTTTATCGACACATCCACGGGACAAAGGGCCGAGTGGAAGCGAGCCTGCGGTTGGGATATCGAACCTTTTGCCTCTGGAATTACTGTGGTGTGCCCTGGGCTGGCAGGGGACAGCAGCCATCCCAAGCCAGCGGCCTTTGTGCAGTGGTTTGGAGGTCATGACTCTGCTGGGAGCAGCCGCGTGTCCGTGCTGCGGGAAGCTCACCGGAGGGACATACGGGCGATGCTCTGCTGCTGTCGGCCACGCAGCGGGGCAGCACAGGACCTTGTCTCTGGGGGATAACGGGGCTGGTTCTCCCTCCTGTGCCCTGTCAACAGGCCCACTGCCTGCAGAACACTGCAGACAGACTTTGGCTGTGGCATCATAAATTCTGGACCAATTATTGTTGTTCTACACATGGAAAATGCAGAGAAATCAACTGTCAGAGCGAAGCCCTTCCTCATTTCCTACATTGCGTCAATTTCCAACTAACGGTGGAACCATGCAATCTCTTGAGTTTTATGATAAAATTACTAAACAACAAGAGGCTGAACCCTTGCTTTAAGTGGAAGCCTCAGTGCAGCCTCATCTCTGAAGCTGCTCTCCACTTCTGCAATTACCCATTTACAGTAAACAGGAGAATGTGATACAGTGGCCTCATCAGACACGTGGCTGTTATTGGCAGCACAGTAGACTCAGCTCATAATTGCTCTGCTTTTGGAAGTTCTCTACAACAGGTCAGCCATGGAGAAGAGGGAGAATTTCCAGCATGACGTTCTTGCACACCAGTGGCCTGTACAGATGATTAATAACAATAACACAGCAGTTCTGGTTGGCAGGAGAAGCTCTTCAGCTTTGGCATGTAAGTGCCGAGAACTGAGCGTCTGGGAGTTCTGCATATTGTGTGGGTACAAAATCAAGGTGTAGTTCTGCAGCTCCAGGGTGTGAAAGAGGCAAGAGGGTTATCAGAACAAACTGCATCATCTTTCTTTAAAGCCTAAACCTTTCTTTAAACAATCCATCTCAAACCCCATTGTTTAAAGCAGATCTGTTTTAAGGTTGAAGGCACAGATTGGGTGCTAGAAAATTTTACCTTTTCTGCTGTTTCTTGCAGTGTTCCTCGCATTCCCGTGCCCAAAAAATATGACTGTTCAAGATCTCTATTTCCATACCAGTAAAATGTGGACCATAAAGTCACAGCAGGATTACGAGCTTGAATGAATTACTATCTCCGAAGTGCTCTGATGGGACGTGCAAAGTCTTTCTGTAAGAACTCACAACTTCAGCTAGAGAACAGTTTTGTGTGGTGAATGCTGAGGTTAGAGAGGTGTGAAGCCAATTTAACTTCCAAATTCTGCAGGCCTTGATGCATCATCAGAAAATCTGTGAATTCAGACCCTTGCTGCTGAGTGGTCAATCAGGATCAGACTCTTCCATGGTCTTGCTGAAACCAGTCAGACTATGCACATAATAATGCAGCGCTGCTCAGAAATCATGGTAGACACAGGTTCTGGGAATTATTTTTGGTCCTAGACATCTTGAAAGACAGAAATAATTCTCCAGCCTTTATCAACAGGAATTCTTTTTCTGGGAGAACCTCTTGCTTGCTGATTGAAAGCTTTTTACCCTACAAAAAAATAGCAATCTCATCAGCAGTTGTGGAGTTCAGCACAGTGCTAGCGCTGCAGCAAAAGCTCTTTTGCTGTTTCAAAGTTGGAGTTCTTCACTGGGCCCACGTGTTTATGATGACTAATTTCCCACTCTTATCTAAGAGTTACTTAATCTAAGAGTTCCCAGTGGGATAAATGGAACAGGAGTGAGGGCAACAGCGTGCAGCTGTCAAGGTGAAAAGAGAGAAAATACCCACATATTGCACTAGGCAGGCTCTTACAAAATGTTCTGGTTTTGCCAGGAAAGATAAAGAGTCCCTCTGTAGCTGTAAAGTTTCCATGAAAGAAACTGTAAGTGCTGCAAAAGTTGGGGAAATGATCATACACCCTGTGTTTTGGGAATGGTCTCCAGCCTGTGGCGTTGCTGCTTGATGTCCCTGGTACTGCTCAGCCTTAGTGACACAGACACTGCCAGCCTCGGTTCCCTCTGAGAACAGTGCTAAAACACATCCCTATATCCTTTGGGATGCTTTGGTGCTGGGCTGGTGCATGAAGATTTACACACACCACTGACTGTGGATCTTCAGGGATCTAAAGCAACAAGTGTGTTTCTGGTATTGGTCTTTTCCCCCAAATCCTTTGCATCCCACTTGGGAAGAGTAGGGAACGACAGCAAAAATGTGACCTACTCATACAAATAACTCTTGATTCCAGCTCTGAGAGGTGTGAAGCTGTGAAAGAGAATGCTACAGCTCAGGATTCATTATTTTAGGGGCATGCGAGTTGTCCTTAAAACTGCTGCTTCTCTTGATGGATATAAATGAATTACCCCCAGTTCTGTTGCCAGGTCATGATTTGCTGGAAGCTCTAGCTCCAGCAGAATCCTCAGGGATTCCTGAATGAACTTTTAAATTAAGCAGGGGAATAGGATCTGGTACTGTGCCTCTCATTGATCCAGTTAGACACCTTTGTTTCATTCCTGACTTTTTAAAATGGATAGGGTTTGTCAAACTTGTGTTCCTGGGCCAAGTCATGTCGATAACCAGCCTTTGTGTGGGAAAGTAGGGCTGAGTAAGGGTTTTTCCCTACAAAGTTGAATATTTTAGCTCAAGAACCACAGATGAAATGTGGCAGCCTCATTTCAATCTGCAAAGACACAGTATTAGCTACAAGACTGCTTGGTGTTACACCACATCTCTGAATACATGTACTTTTATAGAATACCTCACGCTGAAAATCTAATTAATTAGAGAACAGTTATCACATTACCAGCCTCGCTGATTTTTTTTTTTTGTGAAAAAATGTGTGTTTAAAAGTCTAAATGCTCTTATTACAATGATTAATTGTCTGCAGAAAATTGAAAGCACACAAGAAATTATCAAGAAAGAACATTTAGACATCATCTGTCTTCCTAAAAACACTTGTCCGAGTATATAAAGAAGAATATTATTGCAGTGTAGATACTGGCTACTTGGGATATTTTTTTTCTGCCTTTTCTTTAAGTGCATTCTTGCTACAATATTTTATATTT
>WAAE01011995.1:16500-31287 GCA_013400495.1 Nicator chloris | reverse complement strand
AATAAAACAAAATAAAATAAAAACCAGGAACAAACCAGGTACTTTCCTACCTGGTGTCTCCAAGTCATCCCTGTTGTGGATGTTAGTTGTGGATGTTATTGTTTTCTCGGAGAGGAATTTTTAAAACTGTTGGGTACTATTTCTGAGCTCTGCTGCAGTTAGCAAAATCCTGCAAAGCGTAAAATCTGGCAATATTATATCTCTGTAAACAAAAGGTCATTACTGACTCTGTTTTCTTTCACTGTTGCAGTTTTGTTCAAACAAACTAGCCAAACCCCCTGAAGTAAATAACTGCACCTCTGTGTTGCTCTGAGCTGCTGGTGCAGTGCTGTGTGGGTGTCTCATAGCAAAGAGGTGATTTAAACTGAGGGGGGTTTAAAATCACATAATGCAAGGATTTTATAACAGCACTAACACATAATTGTCTGTATTAAGCACTATAAGAAAACTTGGGCTCAGTCATAAAAGCACTTAGGACTTTGGCATTTCAGGTGCCATCAGTGTGGATCCAGAACACGGTGTCCTTGGCAGAAGCTGACAAACATTGCCAAGATGGTCTCTAAAATCACGAGTAGTGCACGAGTATTGATCCTTAGGAGGTGCCAAATTGGCTCCAGGGTGCTTAATTCACCTGAATATTCACATTTGTGCCCAGTCCTTAACCCCTGTGCAGAGTTCTTCAAGCATGGGTGTGGTAATGATGTTTCAGAGGAACATGGATGCCTTGTCACTGCTTACAGGAATTGAAGTTCTGGCCTGCTTTGATAGGCAAATGTTAAAAGCTTGAAAATTCAAAAAAAAGCTTGACTCACCAAGAATGAGTAAGGACTGAAATGTGAGCTTTGAACAGCAGCATAAGGTAAAATGATGCTGGAAAATTTATTTTCATTGCCCAGTTTGAGTTTATAGGATATAAATGGAGCACTGCCAACCCTAGCAGGGATATTGTGTGTCATACAATGCTTGACTTTCTTTTTAAAGCCCTAGCTGTAGGAATCATGTGATTGCATAAATTCTCCACTTTAATTTGTGCAAATTATTGAATTCCTAGTGATTATTTCTGGAAGTCTGACCACACCACTCCTACACAATTATTAAAGGAGACAAACTCCCACAATTTATTACTTCTAAAAAGTCCCACATTTTTAAATTTTTGAATACATTACTTTTGTCAATATTCTGAATGTAAATGGTAAAAAGTTTTTTGGGTTTGATTGGTTTCTAAATTTTGTTCATTTGCATTCAGTGACCTGTTCAGAAATATTTGAACAATGACATTATTGGTACTGTCCTACTGAAAGTGATGTGTAGCTGTTACACTGTGGTGTGTAAAATATTCTAAAGTTAGAGGCAAGGCCAATATAAAGACATCTTAAGGTTGCAGAAATGGGTGGAAGGCAGGCTGTGGTTTCTTTCTCATCCCTCTCTGGTGAGGAATGATGCAGTTGTAGGTCCCACACTGTAGTTTCCTCTCCAGCTCCAGAGTTATGGTAGCACAGCAGTGGGAAGGCAGGTCACAGGAACAACAGATCCTCCAGCTGTTCCAGGAACAACTGAAGCAACTCCACTTACTCATTGAAATATCCTCATCAGATAATCTGATTGTGCAACTTAGTCTCCTTGCCTTAGGTTCTCCAAAACAATCATCCATTTATCCAGGTTGGGGCAGAATTTTGATTATTTGTTGAATAAATTCCCTGGCTCATATTTTCACACATGCAAAACATGGGGGCAGGAATGCAGTAGGGTCATCTTTTCTGCAGAGGACCAGTCAGGTAATAATCCAGGATGTTGATCTCTCAGATTGAAAAAACTAGTTTTTCACAGTGAGGGTTGGACACTGGGCATGTTTTTTAAATCTTGTTATTTTTTGAAAAAGAATTTGATTTGGGCATCATAACTGACACCAAAACTGTTTGAAATATGTACAATGAGAGAGAAAGAGGGGACAAATTCTGTGGACCTTGAAAAGACAAATAAATTTTTGGTTCCCATCCCTCTGGAGAGCCCCCAGCTTACTTAAAGGCTGAAGTGAGCTGTGGGACTGCTTAGCTTGTTTTTGACTTCAGAGAGCTGGAAGAAGCATTGAAGGAGTAGGATTTCTCTGTGTAGCAATGAGCCATATGGGGAGTTTGTGTAACATCTCCTTGAGGGGACAGGAATGAAACACAGTCATGAATCTTTGCTTCTTCTTTGGAAAGTCCCTCATTATGGGACTTCTGCTCCTGGAAAAGGCTTCACCCTCTGACATGCAGAATCAACCACCTTCATAAGAGCAGATACTGTGTTGTAACACACACACACACAATGCATGGCTCCGTGCCAGGCTGTAATTTGTTTTTGTCATCTATCTACTGACTAATGTGACAACCCACACAAGTATTTATTTCCAGAAGGAGGAATGCGTAATGAGAGCTGTAGCTCTCCCAAGTTCTGAAAAGCTGTTTAATGAAAAGGA
The DNA here is from genome assembly GCA_013400495.1 of Nicator chloris. Taxonomy (NCBI): domain Eukaryota; kingdom Metazoa; phylum Chordata; class Aves; order Passeriformes; family Pycnonotidae; genus Nicator; species Nicator chloris. The sequence goes on along the minus strand of WAAE01011995.1, from coordinate 28,829 downwards.
GGGGGAAAGAGCAGCCTCCCACCCTACCTCCCAAATGACAGGTTTTTCAAAGCCCAAGCACCAAATTCAACAACTTTGAAGTTGGCCTTATGCATTTTTTTAGCTGCCATTTTCTCTCTGCTGTAGCTTCAGAGAAGCTGGTATTTGTTCTTTGTTGGGCTGGGGGTATTTGGGGACTTAAAGTGAGATGTTGCCAGAATGTGAATGGCTGGGAGCTGGGAAGGCAAAAGACTGGATTGCATGCTGCATTGCACATGAATGACACATGCTCCTGCACACTCAGACCACTTTGGCTCCCTAAATCTGATTAAAATACAAAAATCCTAGAACAGCGAGGTGCCTATCAGAAATTCTGGCCGTGTCAGAGGCCTTTGCAAGCCTGGTCACAGCTGCAGGTGAAACTCCTGAGCAATTCAAGTCACAAAAGGCTGAAGGCTTGAAGGGAGAGGTGAGGAGATTTAACTCTCTGAAGGGCTGACCAAAGGAAACAGAGGATTTGCTGTTTCATGGAAGCCTCACCCCAGTGCAGGACACCTTCTCTGGAAGGTCAGCCTTTACCTGAAAATAAGTTATTAGTCTCTAATTACTTAACACCACGGTGGTGTTCTGTGAGATGTCAGACGAGGTGAACTGCACCATCCTTTGGAGCCTGAGGATGAATGTCAACGTGTAGGGTCTTCTTCCCTTCAACTGTGCTGCTGCTACTCCTGGGTCTCTGCTTGGATGGCAGCTCATTTCATCTCAGCACAGGTCTGAGTGCACTGCTGAGCCATCACATCTGCAGACTGGGATGTTACAGGTACCTGGTTGAAATGCTTATGTTCTTCTCATTTACTTCTAGTTAGTACTAGCACCTTAGCAGGTTTGAAAGCAAAACCAGTGATAAAAGAGTTTGCAAAGCTATTTTTACCAAAGGGCATTTAATCTTACTGGAAGTTTAACATAGTGCCATAGGTGGCCTTCCCTCTGACTCAGGTCTTTATTAGAAATAACAGGTTTTGAGTATGGATTTCGTGTAACTGAAATGGGGTTTATTTACACACCATTAGTTAATATAATGGGTTAATTTTATGTGAGGCCACTGTCTCCTGGGAAAATCCCCTGACCTGAATCAAGAGAATTTGGCAAAATCCTGAAGGTAAAATATAAATTTCTGGTGGATTCTCTGGCCCTGTTCATTTTTGGCCTAGTATTGAGCTGGGTTCAGGGATCAATAGAGCAAGCACTGAATTTCCCAGGAACATGAGAAGCTGATTTGGCCCAAGACATAATTTGAGGCTGTCAAAAGTGCTCCCTTATATTCTATCCCAAGCTTAGTGCCTGCTGTGCGTGTGGAGAGAACCAGAATCATTGTCCCTGTCTTTCAGGAAAGGAACATCAGAGTTAGCAGGCAGCTATTCTGTGTAGCTGGGAAAAAGGTGTAAGTGGCTGGAAGATAAAGCTGGAAATAAGATGAGGATTTTCAAGATTGAAAGCCATGAACCTAGTAAAAGAGTAGGTGCTATTACTTGAGATACTTAAATTGAGGTTTCACTTTGGTTTCAGATTGGCCTCTGAGAAGAAATTATAAACTTCATGCAAGTATTCTTGAATTAGGTTTTCTGAATGGTGCAATGTGATCCAGTAGTCACAGAATGGTAACGTTGCCTTAAAACATTTAGCTCTGCAGGTCATCATGTCCTGACCATTCTGTGATAACCAGCAGGATGTGCCACTCCATGAGGTGGAAACCAGTTGTTTGTCCAAAGGAATTTTGGTATATCCCTGCACAGATTTTGCTGGTAGACCTGAATTACTGTGCGTGTCTGGTTAAGCAGCTTTGGGCTGGAACTTGATTCACACCCTGTGGCTTGAGGCACTGATGGAACTGCCCTTCAGAACTGACAGGCTTCCTCTAGAAGGCATTGCAAATGCTTTTTCAGAGGAGCCTGTCCACAGAAAAATGGAACCAGGTTGGTTCCAGTCTCCAAGGTAAATGTAACAGCCTTTCAGGGACAGCAATTCCTCAAGGTGCTAGTGAAGATGTGCAGCCCTCATTTATTCTTGCCATGTGTGAAGAAACATAGCAAAAGACCAAGGAAAATACAAATGTTCTTGTAGCGTTCTGTTGTTAAAAGTCAGGCATGGTGGCAGTCAGTGGTTAAATACATCCCTTTTCCTGCTGATGCTGTGGAAAGTTTGTAAATGTCCTTTTACATTTGTAAATGCCCTTGAAGGGCTTGTCTTTTTCATAAACAATGTATTTTTCATGGTTGCTTGTGGCTCAGCTGACACATGCCTCTTGATATTTTAATATAACACAATGTAGAGCGATTGTCCGAAAACTCACTTACCTTTTTTTTCCTGTACTGTCCTATCAGTTAGTGATATTATCAGCTCCTGTCCTTCCAGTTATTGGCCAGTTGAAAGCAACCAGGCACTGTGAGAACAATTTTTTACTTCAACATGAAAACAGTTTAAAACTCACTGAAAAAGTATTTCTGTATGAAATTGTAGGAAATTTTCACTCCTTTTGCCAGCCCTTAAAAAGAATCATGAGTGATTTAAAAAAATTGAGATGCCTAATTATAGTTTAGTCACGATGATATGAGGGCAGATTTCTACTGCCATGAGTCAACTTTTGCTTGTTCCTGTGCTCTTTGCCAGGACACTGAGTTTGTCCAGGTCCTTTTGCTTTGTCTCCTGCATAGTTGTAAAAATCCTTGCTGATAAGGTCACATCCAAGCTTCATTGCTCAGCATGAGCAATCTTAACAGTATCAGCCTCCTTCCCAGCCAAAACTGCTCTTACATTTCATTTCAATCTCTCAAGGAAAGACAGAATTTTCCATGGCTGGAGGACTTCTATGCAAGGCTGTGCCAAAAACACTGTGTGTGTTGCCAGTGTACCAAGGAGAACACGTATTAGGAGCTGGTTTTAATTTAAAAGCAGGAGCAACTAACTGGCAGTCTTGGAAAGAGGGAAGGTGAGGCAATGTGTGCCTGCTTTGGGGAATGCTGGCTAGTCAGCAGCCTATCTGTGGGGGGAAGGTGGTTCTGCAGGTGCATGCTGACAGCTCATCCTGGGTAGGGATGGCAGGATATTTTGTCAAATGGCAAGTTATGGCTGTCCTGACCGTGTCTGTCTGGGGCCTGAACAACTGGAGGGAGATGTCTCTACTTCAATGGACTGTTCCTGAGAACAATACCCAAATTTTCCTGCTTGTGTCATTTAGACTTAACATTCTAAATGTGCTTGAAGCCAAATTAAATGCTAACAGCAGCTATTCAGGAGTTCTCTCTGAACATCAGAAGATGTTCAATGTCTAAGGCATAAAGGCCTGGGCTAAGGGCATAAGGACTGCACTGCCTGCTCTGAAGCCACCTGTGTCAGCATCAAAAGCCTGTGTTTCCTCCCCCACCCATATTCCAGTCACTCCAGACTGGACTTCCCCTGTTTTCTGCAGATTATACATAGGTGGCTCTGCAAGTCCTATTATATTCACAGACTAAATGGTAACCAGCAAACTCTCTTAGGAAATTGATCACATGTCTTAGAGTGCATCAAAAAACAATGAACCAAATCTCTCAGCTGAGAACATTTGTGCCCTGTTTGAACTTATGTACCATCTTCCATTCATCCACACCATCCCCAGATAAACAATCAACTAATAAACTTCTATCATGGTGTAGAGTGGAAATGGTAATAAGCCCTGAAGTGCAATGATGTTAATGGATGATACTGCTACAAGGAGTAGCAGGAGATTCAGTCATGCTTACTGTAAAAATACTTAGGAGCTTTACTTTCATTTCAGCTTAGAAAAGTTTCCATTTACAAATTGCTTAGCCCATTTACAGACTTAGCTACTGCTGAATTCAGCAGTCTTTGTCTCTTGCTGTTTTGTCTACCTTCATATTAAGAAAGCATCTCTGATGCTGTAGTTACTTGTTCCTGAAACTTTTAGTCAAGAAAACTGAATGCATCTGCCTCTACCACAGCACTGCATTCCAGCCCAGCCTGCTTTCGGTTTTTGGAAAGAATGCTGTCAAGAAATACAAAATTTCGAATTACTTTCTCTCAATATCCTGTTTTTCCTTTGCCTTCTCTCTCCCTCTGCATTTGACTGATTTCTTTTTTAATAATTTCTGTTGAGTTGCTTTTTTTGATGACTCCTATTCCTGTGATTTATTTCTTGTTCATCATGTCAGCAAAAGACTAGGAGTAGTGTTGGGTAGGTGGATGTGCCTGCGTGGGGATGTTAATATCTATTTAGCTGAAGTGTGAACCTGTAGTGCATAAGCTCTTTTCGTGAAGGTTGTTTGTAGGAAGAAATTGTTATTAGAATTATTGAGTATAAAAATATAATAATTTTTGTAATGAAGGGATTTCTTTTCCTTGAAATGTCTGTTGAATACACAGAACATATTCCCTGACAAGCTATAAATGCTTTAAGGCAGGTCAGATTTTAGATCTAAATGACTGGACAAAGACTTATAATCTTCTGAGGGTTGAGAGGGTGATTTATTCATTGTGGCCATGCAGCCTTTAGCCTCTCTGCTGAGTCTGCATATTATCATTGGCAGCAGTCTGCTGGAAATGGACATTTCCACACAGGCTGCTCGACACCCAACTGCAAAAAGAGAGTGTCCATAACTACTGGAAGTACTGTTACAAAACTTGTGGGCCTAGCAGTGAAAGGCACAGTGGCTCTACACTTGTTTCCTTTGGCCAAAGTGCATTGTCCTCATAAGCTCCTGCATATGGTCTTTGTCTTTCCTTTATTCTTTAATCCCTTCTTTTGTGTTTCTCACTTTCTTCACAATTCCTTGTGGAATTGCCAAGCCTGTGCCCACTGCTGCCCCAACACCATGCCAGCACTCTCCTGGAATGACACTTTTCCCTCCTTTTTCCCTCTTCCTCCCTGGTGCTTCCTTCTACCACTTAGGCCCTGGTTTTGCAGCCAAGTTGTGATCTGAAGTGGGAAATTCATCTGTATTAAAAGCCAGGGTTTTTTTCCTTGGACAGGTTGGCTTTCATTAATAGGGCTCCTGGTTTATTGCACAGCAATCTGAATGCTGGTGCAGTCACGTCAGTCAGTGTGTCACAGGAGGAGGATCAAGGGACCAGGAGATGGCTCCCCTTGGAAGAACTGGGAATTCATATTGGCATACCATGTTCTGTAAAACATGACCTGTTCCCCTCACCTCCTGGAGAGGGCCATCATTTACCAAATGAGTAACTGAGTTACTAAACTTCATTTTATTTTTCCACAATTCCTTTTAAAGGCTTTAATCCTTTAGGGGGGGAAAAAAAAAGTGGAGGAAAAGCAGGAGTGAACTCCTAGGGGTCTGTCTGTAGTCACGGTATCTATAGAGAAGGAGTGTAGAGAGCTCCTGTTTCCACACTGAGTGTTGTTAACACCTCCTGCTCTGCTGGAATCTACTGGAATGAGCAAACTTGATATTGCCTCTTATTTGTCCCATTCTTTTACTAAATTGTGTCATTACAGTTCACAAAATTGCAGCCCAATCTTACTCCAAGTTGGGAGTTACACCACAGACGATTTTGGAACTTGAACAAGGACTTCCTTTTGCATTCCTCCTTATGACTTGTCCTGTATTTGAACTCAAATCGTTGGGGGCTGCTGCATGAACCTGCCACCTAATCCTTGCCTTGTGCTCTAAGAGGTGTTCCTCTCTTGCAGAAGAAAAGGTTAACTCAAATGGGAATGTAAAAAAAAATTGGGTGCACTACAGAACTGGAGAGCTAGAGCATCAGTTCTTTCTGACCACCTTGTCATTTTTTGTACTCAGCATCTTTGCAAAATGACTCTTATCAGAAAAAAAGCTGTTGGCTGGGATAAATGTTCCAGGCAAAAGATCTGGCTGACTGATGGAGGCTGGTATTTGAGGGCTTGTTTTGCACTCAATGGGAAATGTTTATTCTGATTCTGAAACGTAAAAAAGTTATGGGAAAAGTTTGCTGAATCTTCTCTCCATTGCTTCTCACCTTTCTTTTGTGTCCCTGAATGCTTTCTGAGTATACTCACAGAGCAGTGCCACTCTGCAGCTCCCTGTAGAGTTCTCATGACCAAAGCATCCAAGTGTTTGCCACTACAATAGCAAAAAACTCAACGCACAAATGTTTCTTTCTAATGTCACTGTTCATGGGAGTAGTTTAGAAATTCAGACACAACTGAAGACTAGGGACTAAATTTTGCAGATAATTTCCATTTTATATGTGCATTAAATAACCATCTCCATCTTGATGTGTGAAGGCAATGCCAATGTAGTGTGTCATTGCCTTCTCCTAGGCCATTGTACTCCCCTTCTGTTGTTGTTTTGAAGTGGGTCCAGTCTATTCTATCTCATTCTCTCTTCTACATTCCATTTTATTTACTGTCATTGGCACGATCTGTGTTATTTATTGCTTGTTACTCTCTCTTTGGGCTCTACAATAATGGTTGTGTACTGTCTTAGTTTCAAGGATCTACCCCATCCTTCATTAGCAGCCCTTTTATCTCTTTAATATTCTTTCCCAACACTGCTGTATACCTTTCTTTCCCTTTAAGCATTGTCTTATCATTTGCATTTCCATTAAGTTAGAGTGAAAGCATATAATTCCCTTGTTTCTTAAATTTACACAGTATTTTCTACATCTGCTAATGTATTTGTACAGTTCAGTCATTCTAAATAGTTTTTTCATGCATTCTCTGAAGTCTCATTAACAGAAAAATATTACATGCTGTATCCTCCTCTTATTTTGACTGATCAGTTATCTGTATCTAGTCAAGTGGTATTCCTTGGGATTCTCAAACTGTCTAAGTTGGCTTTTGATTTCTCATGTGTGTGTACTCACACAGCATTCTTTGTCATGGGGGAAGGACTAGGGAGAGGAAGTTGTTGGTTTGGTTTTTTTCAATCTGTCTAAACCACCCATGTCCCTAGAGGAACTAGTCCATTATATGCCCACAATAAAAACAAGTATTGTATTGAATAGGGGTCTGAGCAAAGACAGAGGGCTTGGAGTTCCCAATTTTCGATTTCTCCCACTTCTGTAGGAGGTGACATTTGATCAGGCACTATTCATTCAGCCAGGTTTTGAACATTACCTTATGCTTTTGGTAAGACAGTATTTGATAACCTACCTCTTTGAACACTCCCTGCTTGAAAGGCAGAAAACCCCTGCAGTGCTCTTGCCTGCCTGCACAGTCAGCCCTCAGGTTGGATGAAGAGAGCCATGTAATCATTCACAGTTATGTTTTTTGATACTCCACATGGCAAATGAAGTGGTGCAACTGAGGGAAAAATTAAATGAGGAGTGAAGGTGCTCTCTCAACAACCAAAGGTTTGTGTTCATGACATGGAGGTTCAGTTTCCAGCTTTTACCTGATACATCATGTGAATGTGTTCCTGTGACTTCAGTTTGAGCTCCTGCAGCTTCCTTCCACATGTAGACTCAGAATTCCTACCTCTGGAAGGGTTTCACTGGATCATAGGGATTTCATTGAGTGATGTACAGATCCTCAGACATCCTGGGAAGGGACAGAGAAAATCATCGAGGTTGCCATCCTCTATATATTGTGTATGAGAAAGTTGGAAGTCTTGAGATGGAAGTCCATTGTCAACTCATCCTTCTGCATCCTTTACTTCTGCAAACACCTGCACAACTGATCATCATTCTTTTTCCACTGTTTGTAATAAAGTTTTACTTAATGATGCAGGAGAAGAGCCTCTCAGAGGTTTTCTACTTCAACTATTTTCTCTCCATTGACAGCAGAACAGCAAGAGTGTTGTTGAGAGAAATTTGTCTCTGTACATCTCTTCCACCGTTCCTTCCAGCTTCTTTGAACACTTTTCTTCTGCAGACCTGGCAGCACTTCTCTTTAGAGGTGCAGCTTCCTGTTGTGTGTTTCCCATCTCTGGTCATGGGCTTCACTACATTTTTTGGTCTGTAGATTGCTTTTTATGTAACCTGTGGAAAGGAAAATACATGAAATTAAGTTTCTGCCATCTGCATAGTTATTTTCGTGCCCAAGCCCACATACACCCAGGAAAATGCTTGGACTTGTGAAGTCTCATCTTTATCTCCACAAAGTTTCCTTTAGAGGACATGAGAAAGTATTTCAGGCAAGATTAGACAAACAGGGCAATAGTTCACTTCCTTTGATTTGACAGCCATAATCCTGTGGGATTAAGACAAAATCATATTACTTAACTTGTTTTTAAAATATAAATAAAGAGCATTTAATGGATATTAACAAGCTCATTTTCACAATACCTCTACGAGGAAAACATTATCAAGTTGGGAAACTAAGGCAAAGGGATTTATCTAGATCTTCAAAGACAGCTCTGATTCCACCTCTGGTGTGCTTAGCCAGAAGCAGACTCAGAGGCTGGGGTAGAAGGACCCTGCTCTTTGTGCTGCCAAGCCACAGGGTTTTTCATTAGTAAAGTGTGCTAACAGCTGATGGCTTTCACAAAAAACCCTGTTCATAAAGCTGCCTTCATCTTTGTCCTCTGGATGAAGCACCCTCTTCAGGTTCCACGACAAAATCAGCTTCCTTCATACACTGACATTCCCTTGCCAAGAAGGGTGGGATCTTGGGCTCAGGGGCAGGAGCATGGGGTGACTGCTCCTCTGGCTGCTGCTGCCCTTGTGTCTGTTGGCAGTGGTCCATGTGGACACCAGAGCCTGGATTTGGAATGAGGAGGTGCCTGCATGTAAGCACTCGGTTGGGATCTTTGTTTCCCCTCCTGGTTTGTTGTTTTTCACCAAAACTGTACTTGGGAGTGATGAAAAATTGGAAGGTTGCTCCGAGCAGTTTCACCATGCAAACATGCCTGCACTTGAAAAACACTAATCACTTCAGAGTTATCCTAAAAGCTTGTGCTGTTGGGATGAAACATGTGTATGTAGAACTGCTGCAGAAATGTCTACACCAGGTCTGGAGAGAAGGCAGGTATTTTATTTCCTTTGCAACTTATCCAGAATTTCTGGTGGGAATACTTTACCACCGAAGATCTGCCTTCCCTTGCGGGAAATGCAACCATTTAACTTCTATCTTCTTTCTCTGTATGCTGAGGAACTGATGGTTTGATCCCATGGGAAGTCTGTATCTGTTCACAGTTACGTTTGTTCATTTCAGGAGGATTCTGTGTTATCTAGGAAAAAAGGAGAGGGGGGAGGATTTGGCTTGGTTTATTGTGCTGCTGATTCTTCCTGCCACTCCGAAGAAGATGTGCATTTCCAAATTGATTTTAAGCTGGGGTGAAGGAGGGAGAAATCAAAGAAATTATTATCAGATTGGGGTGGGGGTTGGGTTGGGACTTGTGGGAGGAATGGGGAACAGGAAATGTGAGTTAGGAGGCAGCAGCTTTGAAACTGGATACAATAAATTACTCTAATTTATTGCTAATTTTTCTGATTGCATGCAGTTGCATCTCTTTTTGCAGTGCTTGGTCATAGGAAGCAGTGCCTTTTTAAGCAAAAATAGAAGACCCTGAGTTCTAGACACATAGAATAAAAACTTTAATGACATTCATGAAAAGGAGAAGAAAAGAAACAGAGTACTGAAACAAAGGGAGGCAGATTATCAAGAAATGTGAGCTTGATGCCATTTAAAAAGGGTCTGGATCCCATGATTTATCTAAAAACGACAAGATGCCAGTCTAGAAATGCAAATGTCTGCCCTGCATCCTATAGCTATAATGAACGAGTTTTGCATTCAGCTTGTTCTAGGGCACTTACTCAGTCTCCATATGCTGGCTGCACGTTCCTGGCCTTTAATCACTCTGCCTTTGTTTCCTCAAAACCTAAATTAGAAGTACATTAGTGTTTATATGCTGTACACCCGGGGTGTTTTTGTGTGTTTGTTTGTAGAGAGTTGGTTTTGTTTTTCACCAACAAATAAGCCATATGAATGCAGTCCTCTTGAATGCATGGGATGGGGCAAATCATGAGAAACTGAAGCTGGCAACAGCCAAAGTGTAAATTTTGAGCTGCAAATGGAAAGTAGGACTCTGGCTTTGGGGCTGTGGGAGAAGCCGTGTTACACAGCAGGGAGCCCTCCTCTGACTTGCCAAGAGGAAGCTTGTGTGCTTTCTGCTTTATTCATAGTGAGATCAAGCCGAAGTTTTCCTCTGTGGTAAGTTTGGGTTTAAAAAAACATGTCAGAGCCTTGCAGACCTGCTCCAGAGCACAGTGCCCTCTGTCTAAAGCCTGTCACTGCTGGGGGCTTCAGCACAGGCTGTGTCTTACTATTAGCAGCTTATTGTACATTTTTTACTTGGGATTAAGGGAAAGAATAGAGATCAATCCATCAAATAAAACGGGAAACCAACTATTCTTGCCTTGAATTTTTTTTTTTGGGCGGGGGGCGAGGAGTTTATCCCACACACATAGTATTTAATTTTATGGGTGCATATATGCAGCATGTGTGTGAGTGGGCACACACGTAACTCCATTGCAAGTTTTGAAAGCTCTGTTTCTGACAGAAAACTGGTCTAATTAATAGGAGTAGGAGACAAAATGCCAGCTTGTAGATTTGTTTCCTCGGCAGAAATCAGCTCCCCCCTCCCTGTTACACTGCTCCTTCTTGATCTGATGTAACAAGAAGAGAGAGTCAGCTGTGAATCAAGCGCCTTGTTCTCATTTCCTTGATCATTGGCATGGTTTGAGAGAGAGAAAGGAGAAGGGATTATTTGTGAGGTTATTAAAAAAACCCCAACCCTAGTTCCCCCTCCTCCTCCTCTCCTTCAAGATGCACAGGCACTACCAGAATGTTCCATGATATCAATCTGACTTTTCTCATTAAGTAGCATCCTCTTCCTCCCTACTCCCTGTTAGTTAAAAAGTGCTGTTTACACCTCACTAAGCAGCTAATTCTGAGCTTTGACGAGCTGATTGCCAGTTAGCAATACCATTTAAAACACATTGGTTTTTGCAGTCAGCAAGATGTTTAATGGCTTCAGAAATTAAAGGCTAATTGCACTTGACTGAATATGTGTATGCCTAAGCCCACAGTTACCACTGCTGGAGTATTTACCAGTTTGGAAAATTCTCTCTTTACATAAATCTGTTAATTCTTTATGACTGCCCTGTCCTGGAGAGCAGCCACACTGAGAGTTTGGTCACTCACACCGACAAGCTGGGCTGGGTTTCTTTTGCTGCAACTTTAATCCTCGTCTGTCGTCACATTTCTGCGCGATGGTTTTGCTTGGAGGATTGAACAAATTTGTTCACCTGACATTCAGGTTGTATATGATCCCTTGTGAAAGAAAATGGCATGTTTTATTCTGATTACGATACCAAGGAGACAAGGAACTTGACTGTCTTTGGAGAATAAGTGAGAAATACAAAGGTAGAATTAGAGGTGGGAAAAGTTTAGCTATTGTGCGCTGCAGTATATAAAATTGCTGATGTGTGGAAGAGCTTGTGAATGCTTCTGAACCAGATTTTTAATACCAATAATATTAATGGAAGCCTTTCCTGGAGAATGTGGCAGGTTAGAAAATCAAAAGCCATTTTGCACCTTAATAGAAAGACTGTTTCAATGTTTCCTGGCATGTGCTTTCCTCCTAATTAATGTCATACACAGAAGGGCTAATCATTCAGCCATCTTTCCAGCTTTAAAAGAGTCAAAGATTCAAAACCAAACAATTACATGATGTAATTAATTGGAGAAAGAATTTTGGAGGGCATGTCTGGGGGTGGTGGTGGTGTTGTGCATTGTTCCCCTCTTCTGTTTCAGGCAGTGTTTGTCATTCTTTGGCAGGAGTGACTAATTTATTGTCTGACTATCCTATCTGGATTCATACAGGCTGGCTTTCAATCCCTCCCCCCACCCCCCCGCCAAAACTCTTCTGATGTGCTGTGTGTTTGTTTGTGAGGGGAAGGAGGAGGGGGAAAGGGAGAAGGTTATATGTTTCTGACCTGCTTTACTGCTTTTCAACTGAAGTAAATTAATGCACACACTAGCTTCCCCTCTGCTGTGCTGATTGGATCCTTGTGCCGATTAAATATTTCACACTGATAGAGGGATGCTGAAAGCTCTCAGCTGGTAATGCAGTATGTACATCAGTGATACAATAACTGACTCGCAAGTTAAAGTCTAACAAAACCCCCAGTTTGCTGCAGTTTTGATTAGAATGAGTTTCACTTTGAATTTAAATCCTTGAGCCTGCTGCAGCGATGGCTAATTAACTAAGATCTGATGGAGACAAAGAAATACATTCTTACTTCTAATGACAAGCAGGCAGGAAGTTGTCAAAAAAAAAAACGAGAAAGACAAAGAAAAAGAGAAAGAAAAAGAGAAAAAGAGAAAGAAAAAGAGAAAGAGAAAGAAAAAG
>WAAE01011995.1:0-16213 GCA_013400495.1 Nicator chloris | reverse complement strand
AGAAAAAGAAAAAGAGAAAAAGGAAAAGAAAAAGAAACCAACAGACAAAAGAAGGCGTAAAACCCCCCCCAACCAACTAATGCTGAGATTGTACTTCAGCACACGTAAACCTTCCTGCCCGTGTTTCACACTCATCTTCCTTTGGCTGACAGTCCGCCCCTGGAAAGGCTGTTTCCGTTGAGTCCCTGATTTTCTTCAGCTATTTGTTTTATTCTTACAAAAACTAACACTCGAGTTGTACCTAGTCGGGCAGTCTCTACCTCCTTGTTTATTAATCGTGCTTTTGGAGGCTTCCTTTAGGAAAGGGCAGGGGGATGGGAGCAGCGTACTGGAGGGGAGGAAGGGAGGAGGGGGAGGAGGAGGAGGAAGGCTGCCTGCCCCCGGGTACCTCACGTCAGCCTGCGCCACGGTGACCTCTCCCTGGGGGTCATTAAAAATACTTCTGTCGAGCAATTTCTTCTCCCTCCCCTCCTTTCTCCCCATCCCTGCCCCCGCCCAAGCTGGGGCGTCGCAGGGAGAGCGTTTGCATCAAACTGACAGGTCATTTACCGAGCAATTGGCAGGAGGAACTACCCCAACCTTCTTTAAAACCCTTCACATCCTCTTCCTCCTCTTCCTCCTCCTCTCCTCCTCCTCCTCCCCACCTTCGATTGCACGTCTTGAACACCTTTACATGAAATACAGCATTTTGGAAACAACACATAAAACCTTCCATGGTCCTTATCTTTGTATGAGAACCTGTTTTAATGTCTCCTCTTTGGGCACAGGTAACCTGGTGCCCAAGGCCTGTATGCAAAAGGAAGCATTTTTTGTGGGATAAAATACAGACTACGAAGCCTTTTGCCTCCATAAGCCTCCACCAAACTCCTCTGGGTGCCTGTGTGTGCTGGGCTGAAGCTCTGCTCATTTCTTTGTTTCAGTGTGTGAAGTTATGAGGATGGTTGGCTATGACTTAATGTTCAGATCAGGCAGGATCAGCCATGGATATAAGTAGCAACTTGGAAATATAGGAGAAATACATGGAAATTCGTAGGGTTGAACCAAACCCAAAGAAAATGTACTAAAGTGCTGTAGCTGGTGACTATGTTTACAGTGTGTTTGTGTGTTGTCACTCTCTGAATATCAAATATTCTGTTGTTCAAGAGAATTTTATTGTGACTATTGGGTAAATGAAGAGAGGCCATGGCTCTCACTGCTGGAGAAGTCTATTCAGCTGGTTTGCATGGATGGCATTAGATTGGTGTGGACTGTTATATTATTAATTGACAAAGACATAATTTTGGCTTGAAAGTGGATTGCCAGTGTTCTGCAAGCTAAATAAATGCTCAGGGTTATGCCAAATGTTTTCTCATAGCTGTGGGCCCGCTAAGGAAAAAACCTGATCTTGCTCTGTAAACAGTTGCAGTTTTTCACAACCAAACTGCTTTGTCAGAGCATCATTCTGGAAAGATTAATGGACTGAGGTCTCTATCTACAGTGTGTAGGTGTTACGATATAAATGTGATGGACAGCAAATTCTAGGTCCTTTTTAAACGGATCTCATATTTTACTAGGAAAACATGAAGGTTTGCTGAAAGGCGTGTGTCTGTTTTAAATCACTGCTATGGCAGACAGCAGCCGGGAGCTGAGAATTCCTCCCTTGTAGAGCATGACCACCTTCTTATTTGGGATGCATGTGTGAAGTAATGTTGACATCAGATCAGTAAGGGTTTGAAGACATGATGTAAACTGCAGCAGAGTGACAATGAAGGAGACAAAGCCTTGCACCAGAAGCAGTGCTGTGTATGTGGAGCCTGGCTAGAGCCTGTGTGTGTGCATACGTGTGCCCCACTGCTCAGTGTGAGGATCACAACAGAACAGCCACCTGCAAATACCTTCTCCCTTTGCTCCTTCCATTGCTTTATTCACTAAACAGAATGATTTGTGGTTTGTGATAGCAGAAGTAGCATTTGAGTAATCAAATTTGAGGCAAAAACTGTTGGACGGCCGCCTTCTTACCTGCAAACCTTGCTAGAAAGGAGGGGACGTGGAGAAGGCTTACATGCACTGATAAATAGGAAGGCCAGAGTTATTTTGATACATATGGAAAAAACATTAACTCTGCTTTAAATAGTTGAGACCGTGCCACGTACAAGATGGGAAATCATAAACAAGTGGCAGATTTCCAGCACATTGTGGCATGTTTGCGTGTGACCAGCATACATATTTCAAACTCTGGACTGCCTGTGGCATCCTGCAGTGAAAATGAAAGTCGTGTTGCTATTGAAAAGGCGCTGTTTCAAAATTGGTGTATTGTATGTGCTATTATGCTGTGGATGAGAAGCAGAGACCTGCTTTCCAGCATTTAAAGCCAATTTTTTTTTCTTCTTTTCCTCTCTTTTGGCTCTTCCATTGTATCAGCACATGTTTTCTGCTGCAGTGTCCAAAGCTTGCTTAGTGTCTTATTGTTCATTATTCCAAAAGTATCTGATAATATGTTATGCTGACTGATTCTCAAAATGCAGATTTTCTTTCTCTTTAAAAACCAAGATTATTCTTTTAATTAATCTGGCAGAAATAAAATAAAGCAGATGTAGGTTTTGTCGAGGATTATTTTAATCTCCCCTATCATAATCTTTGTTTCTGTTAACACTCCTTTACCAACAACTTCTCAGGGTTAAAATGTAAAAATGGCTGTTATGGAGAAAAAAACACAAAGAGATGAGAATAGCTCAACTTTTAATTAACACAGTTTGATTAAAGGGGCTATTTAAAAAGTTTCGATAGGTACATTTTAGAAAATTAATGAGAGACACAGAGGACATGCTGTTGCTGTTTTTCCCTAAATAAACAGTTTTTCTGTACCTCTGTTTTGGAAGCTAATCAAGCACCTGATCCTTTGTATATACTAACATATTTAGTTTCTAAAATTTTCAGTTATTTAAATAAACTTATTATGGCATTGTACCCTCAGGAGGTGACAGACACGGGCCAATTGATCTTTGCAAGCCTATCCCAAGGACATAATGTTTTCCCTGTATTTACTTAGAAAAGCCACAAAACCTGTATTCCAATGAAAGTTTTCCATTTCATATTTATCACAACTTAGACTGAAACAAGCAGTAATCTTTATTTCCTTAGCTCTTTTGGTTGCATACACATGAATAGACAGGATTGTGAGGTTAATAGGAAAAATGTTAACATGCATCACATGCAAAGACCCAAAACTGACTCACTGTTAAGCTTGTAGGGAGAACAAGTGGGTAAGGGATGGATGCTAGTTTGAGTAGTGAAATTTTTTTGTTTGTTTACAGAATTTCTGTTTTTGTACTTCTCGGCTAATTTACTCCTTTGAAACAAGACAAAAAAGCAATTAGTTGCTATTGAAAGAAAGTAATAATCTATTTCTACTTAATTTACTTGTTCTTTCCACTGAGCTACCAAGGATTGTCTATTGTTTGGAGTCAAGAAGTTTTATTTGCTTAGATTTTTTCTGTTGCTGAACTGTCTGAGAAAAAAGTAAAGTTGTCCTAATAAAACTAGAATATTACTTAATAGAAATTTAAGTGAAAATGTGAAATCAGAGTAATGCTGAGTGTTTCTGTCAGAAGTTTTTTGATTCAGTAACCCATATGTTCATGTCTGAGCACAAACATTAGAAGACACTTCATCAGTAGAGTGGTCTATCAGGAACAGCAAATGCTCCTAGGGTCACAAAGGAGAATCCCCACCCAATGCCACTGATGTCAGCAGCAAACCTCGGGTTGTCTGCAGCAGAGCTAGGATTTCCCTCCTGGACTAACTCCAGTTAGGCAATGGGTTTTAGCACTGTAACCAAGTACGGCATTTTCAGTCTGTGAGCTTGCATTTTTCATAAGATATAAAGCAAAAATACAACCACTGAGCTGAACTCTTAGTCTGAGAGCTTTATGTCACTGTAGGGGTTAATAAGGGGCTTTGCAAAGAAATGTCCTGCAGAGCAGGAGAGGAGGTGGTCAGCCTTCCCACATGCTGTCCCAGATCTCTTTGGGATCTGCAGCAGCATACCATGGGCATGGAATATGTGCAAGGAACATCAGTGGAAAACTGCTACAACAAACCAGAGAAATAGGGTTTTATAGAATTTTTTCGTAAGCATTTTTTCATTTTGCATTTCCCCCCCTACATAAAACATATACCTGACTTTCTTGTCTTTCACTTGAGCACTCTTAAACTGTTGGACAGGTACATTTCTGTTTTGAAGAGGAAGTTCTTTTCTCTTCAAAACTTCTATGACACACAATGGCATAGAGAATAAGGAGAATATTGCCTATGCTTCCTTGGGATGATTGCCAGGGTAATGCAGAATGAAAGGTAAAGCCAAAAATGAAGATATCTCAGAACAGTTTATACGAAGTCATGATTACTAGAGTAATGCTGACATTAGAATCACAGAACCACAGATTCAATAAGGTTGGAAAAGACCTCAAAGATCACTGAGTCCAATCTTGGACCAAAATGAAGTAATTTCTGTATATTAAAATCTGAAGCAAGTATCTCTGGTAAACCATATGCTTGTGATTTCATATAAACACAAAAAGCACAGTTCCCAGAGCAAACCTATATTTCCACTAAGACTTTCCAGTCTTAAAGTGTATGATGGGTTTAAAGGTAAGAAGGGATGTATTTTCCTAGAAGCCACTGAAGTTTTGTGCTACAAGGCGTCTACTCTATGCCCAGTAGTAAGGTTTGCAGCCTTGATTCTGGACAGAGCTAAGCATGTCTGTAACTTTATACACACACACTTCTATATACACATCGTATTTTAGACAAACAAAGTTGACAACAAAACTCTTTATGGGCTTTAACAGTAGAACAGCAGTTTCCCAAAGGCTGTACATTACATGTAATTGCATTGGAGTCCAAGGTTATGGTCAGTGTATGAAGTTAAACATGGGCAGAACTGTTTGCAGGATTAAGTGGCTTTGATGTCAGCTCTAGTAAAAAGATGTTTAATAACTAAAGGTATCAGAAGAGGCTTGAACTGATATATTTTTTCCACATATACCTAACTTGCCTAAAAGGCATTAACAAGAAAAGCTCACAAGATTACTCAAAGTGCAACAACTTTATAAAAGTTTTTTTTCTTTTCAAAAGTGATCATTTTATGCACATACTATTATTTACCGTATGCATCTTGACAGTACCTACAGTAATCTCAAATACAAATCTTGTCAGGTGTGACAAGGTCATAATCAAAATATTCCTATTATAGATGATGGAATATCCACTCTGTAGCAATATAAAAGAATAACTGTTAAGAAAAAGAGAGAGCTGCAAGTTAAAACGGCATTATGGCGAAAAGTTAGCTTGGATGATGATGATAGTGATAATAACAATCATAATTATTATAGTTACCACCACTGGAAAAATAGTGAAATTTTGTGAGGAAAAGAAAACTTTAAAGGGAAAGCAGCAAACCGGCTCCAAAGTCAGTCATGGTGAAAGAACACAGGAACCCGCCAAGCACTGGGGTGTGGTGGGCATGTGGAATGGATATTCAGACCAATGGAAAAGAAAGTTGAAAAATACCATTCTTTAAGCCTTTTATTATTAATTGAAGCCGCAGTCTTACCTAGACTTTTATCACGATCGTTTATACTAGGATATTAGTTCGAAGCAAAACCCAAAGGGGAAAAAAATCCAACCCAAACCCCCAACTTTGGAAGCTTAGAGTGCAGCCCACGAGTTCCCGAGCAAAGAGGGGGAACCCGGCCCTTCCCCTGCCAGGAAGAAAACTGTAAACCCTACCAAACGAAAAGGAAATAACCCCAAATCCGTGCTGCCCGGGGGCCGGGGGGCCGCCTGCGTCTGCAGCCCTGCGGTGACGATGCCGCTTCTCTCTCCCCCTCTCCCGGCAGAAGCTGGCGGTGCTGGTGGGCAGCGGGCAGGGCCTTGTCCCGGCGCTCCTCAAGGCTCCGGGCGGCGGCAGCCCCGGCGGCAGCCCCGGGCACAGCCTGCCCATCCCCGCGCTGCCCGCCCGGGCGCCCATCGCGATGGTCACGGCGACCCTGCACGGCGGGATGGGCGCGGAGCCCCCGCGGAGCGCGCCCGGCGATCTGCAGAGCGCGGCCAAAGTTGTGGGTGCCCGCCGGCCGCCAGAGCTCGGCTCCAGCGCCCAGGTACGGCCGGGCAGGGGCCGGGAGCCNGGGCGCGAGTGCCGCTGGGCGGGGGGCGTGAGGGGGCTCCGGGCCGGGGGAGGTGCCGGCGGGGCGGGACGAGACCTGTCCCTCCATTCCAGTGCTCTCGGGGTGCAGGGGCAAGGAGGGATCTGTCCCTAAGTCCCGGAGCCATCGCGGTGCGGTGCTCGCCCCGCCGCCCTGCAAGGGGAGGGTTCCCGCTCTGGTGCTGAGCAGTTGGGAACCTCATGTGGCTCGTCCTCGTTTGCCTCACCTTCTGTGATCACGTCTCTGAGTCAGAAGGAGTTCTTAAACCTCACAAAGTTTGCGTAGAGAAATGCTTGCAGCGTGGAGGAGCTGGTGGCTGTGCTGGCGTTTCAAGTCCCCGCAGCGCGGTGCTGGAACCTGCCCTCGCTTAGGCACGGCGGAGCCGGCAGGCTGGTGCCTCCAGGTCCAGATGCATAGACATGCTTAATGTTTATGGTAATTATAATATTAAATAAATGGACTTAGTGAAAGGAGAGCAGAAGGGGAAGGGGTGCTGTTCGTTTGCTGCACACCATGTTTTGTGCAGTCCATTAACAGAGACGATTTGACTCCAGTCGCGCTGTGTCAGGAGAGGGAGGTGATGCTGGTGAAGTTGAAACGTGAAGAAAGTGACAAAACATTTCCAAAACTTTGTAGAAGAGGCTATAATGTATAACTGTTCACGTGGGAAATGTGGATTTCTTTTCTGCTTTCTGCACATAGGAGCTGTGTTAGTCTGGGGGTTTTTTGTACTCTGATTCCCCTTCACAGGCTCAGGATATGAATCTCTAATAACCAGGAAAGGAAGAGCTGGTACAGATAAAGGCAACAGGCAAACTATACCTGAAGATTTTTGTAAGTCAAGGTTATGTTGGAATGCATGAGTCCTTTTAATACCCAGGAAGCCCCTTCCTAAACACCATATGGGGCATGATCATCACTTGCTGCATCCACTAACAAATGGAAAGCACATCCAACCACTTTGGAAACCAATTTGTCCTGTCACTTTTTCTGGAGAAACAGTGTTCTGTTCAGCTGTTACACTGAAGTATCTGTCTGGGGAATTGGATTTTGAATATCCATTTTGTATTTCATGCTGGGTAATTTCCTTTTTAGAAGGTATTGTTTATGCTTTATTGAAAATATACTTGATGGTATCCTAGTAGATATTTCTTAGAATCCTGGAAAATAACTATATAAATGATAATAATATGAAAGATAGAAGTTTCAATATTACAACAGTCTATCATTTTGTGAAGGACTATCTTTTACTGTCACTGTCAGGAGCCATTGGAAGAAAAGAATCAAAGCAATGAGGGAAGAAGCTTGAAATATAATTTAATGTGTTTAGACCAAATAGTGAAGCAACAGTCCCAGGTGCTGGAGAGCAATGTGAGTTAGAACATTCAGCTGCAAACTTTTCACTTCTTCAAGTGTTGTTGGAGGAAGACCTTCTAACCTGCTGTGCTGTTGAATAATCCATGCTCCTTCCCATTTATCCTTCCAAAAGGGCAAATGGGTCCCAGTCCCACCTTCCACATCCCCAAGCATGCTGGGCTCAGTGGTGCATTGCAGCCTGCTGGAGCCAAGCCCTGATGCTCCTGCAGGTTTCTATTTTATGTGCTCTCAAACCTGAGACAGCATTTGTCCTGGCATTGCACCTTTTCCTTGCAAGGAGCAGCTTCATTTCAAGCAGAGGCTTGCTGTTGTTGGAATAGCATGGGAATGTTGACCAGCATTTGGGGTTTGCCTTGGTTTTGCTAGAGGAAAAGGTCTAGTGTTTTCATGCAGAAATATCTTCACATTGCAAGTTTTCAACAGCTGTAGTTTTGTGATTTAGCATCTCTGATTATGTTTATAATGAAGGAAGAAGCTGAGGAATGGCAAGTTTCTACATCAGAGGACTGTAGTAGCTTTATCTTTTTGAGACTAGTCAGCAAGCATGGATAGAAACAATAAGAAATATTGAATTACAAAAATAGAAAATGCAAGCTGACCATTGGTCCTAAACTGTCATGAAGTTTAGTCTGGATTGCATGTGAATTATCACCCCTCTACCCAAATTAAATTTGTTTTGCAAGATTTATTTTTCTGGGGGAAAAAAAATCCATTATTGCTTCATGCTCAGTATTCTTGATTGTTTCTGGAGTATTAATCATGAATCAACAATAATAACACCTTAGCTAAATGCACTGTAGAGTCGGAGGGAAATTTGATCTCTGATATTTATAAATAAACATTTACTATATCTTCTTTTTGGTTGTTTGTAGTGTTGTTACTGCTCAGTAAAGCTGTATGGTTTTATTTTCTACAGACATGTATGTAGTCTGTAAAAAGGAGGATAATAGATGTCTGCAAACTTGGCTAAGATGGCAAGCTGACAGTTGTAAATGAGATTAATGGTGTAGTGTAGCCTCTTCCTCTGCATCTGCAAAGTGAGGGAAAGGGTGAGGACACGAAAGGTAATGTTATAAGTGTCTGAACAGTGGTTTCTGCTCAAAAGTATTTAGAGTATCAGGATATGTACATGAACATCATCTCATGTGGTATCCAGCAAGAATGAAATGCTAAATGAAACTCAGCAGAAAAAAAAATAGGGCATCAAACACTATCTAAATACAGAACTTTCAAATATAGATGGGATTAAATGTAAGTTTGTTACAAAAATTTCATTTGGGCAGCTGCAAGTCAGCGCTTTCATTTCAGGCTGTTGTTTACCCAGCAGATTTTTAAAGTGATTTTGAAATATTGTTGACTTAATGGAAGCCATGTCTGCATTGGAAAAAGTATCTAAGTGCATAACAGATACTAAAGGATCATTTAGGTACATACCACATGGTTTATTAGAAGCAGGATGTATTGTGAGATTTAAAAGGGTTGAAATGTGTAAGCACTGGAAATGGTGAGCTGCAGGAGTCAGTGCTGGGTCTACACTATTCCCTGGCAGCCTTTCAGTGTCAATCCCATGTGTGAAGACATGACAGGTGGAGCTACACTGATGCAAGGGTACAGACAGGGATATAATGAGTGGAGTTCTTGCTCCCACTTCAAGAAATGAAGCTTAGAGCTTAATTTGGATGATCTGGAGCAAGTTATTGCTGGCTAAAGCTGAATTTTACTGGTATAAACTGAATTTTGCTGGCATATGATGTATATATGATAGGTGTGCTTTGCCTTCAGAGAATTGCTAGTGCTGTTGTGTAGAGAGAATGCCCAGGGGCTACTGGGTAGTCAAAGGTATACAACATATTTTGGTATAAAGAGATTTTTTATGTGAGCCTCTCAAATTTTATTTTTATTGTAATGATATTTATGTGGTATTTACCCTTTCCTATCCTCACCACCATTTCCTAGCTGAAAGCAAGATCTGAGGTTGCTTTGCTGAAGAACAATGTCCCATCTGCTGTGTTGGAACAATGTACCTTGTAAAGAAAATGCCCCTCTGCTGCCTCCTCATTCTCTTCTAACCAGGAAAACTGTGGGCCAGCAGTCATCCCACAGTCTAGTTTGGGGAAATCAGAAAGCCTTTTGGCTGTTGGAAAGACAGTTGGATCAGGCAGTATTGGGAGCACAAGCAGAGAGGGGGAACACTGCTGTCAGACCCCTTGGCTGCCTTTCAAGATCTGTAGTGAAAGAAAAAATTACTGGAAGGGCAAGTCAGCACTGGGCCATGGAGCTTGGACACACACACAGAGTGTGTGGAACTCACTGGGATCTCTGTCTCCTGTTACTCTGTGCAACCCTTACAAAACACCTTAGCAAGGCCCTGACTCCCTGTCCATAATGATTCCACAAACAGCACCAAACCTACCCCCTGCCCTTCTCTGTACTTCCCTTCCCACACATGTATTCCCTGGGTCAGCTGCAGAAAATTTGGCAGCTTCCCCATGTTCGTATACTCTTGCATCCTGTGGCTTTTCTATACAGAGGAGTTCTTTCAAGGCAAAATACAGTGTGAGGATTTATGGTGCTATAAGTTCTTTGCAAGGTAGTAAACTGTTGTCCACAAATGCTTCATTAACTCCTCAGCTCACAGAACCACTCGTGCCCCTGTTTAGACTCAGCAGACAACACGGGTATCCAGTTATTTTTTTCAGGAAATGTGGCTTTTATACACGTAGGAGGATGCTCACATATACCTGTTAGTTATCTGTATATTCAATCTACCAGAAAACAATGCATCCCGGATCTTCGGGCACATACTTTTGCCTACGATGGCCATTTTTCAGAATAATGTATTTGTAGAATGATTTATTACCTTTCTCTTCACCATCCTACTTTATGTGCTTCACTATGCTCTTTGTAAAAGTACTTCCTCCATAACTGGAAATCTGCCTGTGAGTATGACTAAGTCTTTTTGGTTTTTATTTATTATTTGTATTGCAGCAGTAGTTACAGGTTTTATTTAGAGAGGCATTTACCTGTATTGGTTATGTGGCTTTATAGAGCTTTTTTTTTTCCTAGAATCCATGTTACTACAGTTCCTGAAAATGTGGCAATAGTTAATTTACCTTCACAATATGGAGTTGGTTATTATTCCATGTTTTACTGGGAAAACTGAGAAATAAGGGCTCCACTAACACTGATCCCTTTGTGCTTCTCCATAGGAAGCTCACAAGGGCTGCCTTAGGCAGGATCCCTGTATTGGCAGCCACACTAGAGGCCTTTTTGGTAATTTTGAGAATACCTCAGACACGTCCATGCTGCACACAGCATCCTTGGGAATGAGAACTGCCCAACAAGTCCTTGGATCATTCTGTGGCCCCCTTCAGCCTTTGCTGCAGCTCTTTGCACATCTGCCCCATACTTCCTCCTCATCCATGTAGATCCATGTGCTGAAATGCAGGTGGAAATGATAACTAGTGAGCACAAGTAAGGACAAAAGAAAGATCCAGAGGCTTCACACAGATCTAGGGGAGGGGAAAAATAAAGACATTTTTCTATGGATTATGGCAGCCCTGGTCATGTTGGCCATCACCAGAGTAGCAGCATCTCGCTGGCATCAGAGATGTGCCAGGTTGTCTGCGATTGCCAAAAATCACTGTGCTTCTGGGCTCCATGGCTCCCACTCTTACTGTGTGTTACAACTGGTGTTCAGATGTATTTTTCTTCAGACCTGCATT
The DNA here is from genome assembly GCA_013400495.1 of Nicator chloris. Taxonomy (NCBI): domain Eukaryota; kingdom Metazoa; phylum Chordata; class Aves; order Passeriformes; family Pycnonotidae; genus Nicator; species Nicator chloris. The sequence continues at coordinate 4,926 of WAAE01011995.1, read as the reverse complement.
GTTCAGTGATGGCTGATGAATTTCAAGGTATTGAAGAGATTTGTTGAGAGCTTACTTGAGCCTTGTTTTATCGGTCACTGTATTGTTTTCTGGATGTCTGTCCTGGAGGAACAGAGCAATGATTGCTCTGTGTGGGTAACAGTTCCTATTGCCTTTCCCTAAATTGTTCTGGTTTTTATGGTTTCCTCAAATGTGGAACAGAGACTGGGCATCCTGCTGGAGCCTAATTAGGGCTCTGAGCTTTCTGCTTTTGCTGGTCTATGAGAGCAACCTGGCGTGGTAACAGTGTTCTGTTCAAAATAACAACAGAGGAGAAAACTCCACAGAAAGCCAGTGGTGTGGAGATTTTGAACAGGTAAGTACTGACCATGTCATCATGGCCACAGTTCATACACCAGAGTTGTTGTAAACAGAGGAATTCTGAAGTTTGGTCCTATTAGAGTGTACTTTCAGGAGATATGTGAAAATGTAGAATAGGAGAGGTGACTTGGCCAAATTAAATTAAGAATAATAATAAAGAAAAGCACTCAGAGAGTAGGAACCCCAAGGATTCACCTCTCCACTCACCATTCAGTGATCAATTCTTGCCATTGGGGCTTAAGTTTTAACTCTACAATTAGAATGTTGTAAAGAGCATGGTAATTTTAGGAAATGGGTTCTAGAGTGTGTGTAACAGGTTCTGCTTATATCTGCACCCTCTTAGTTGCAGATTTATTAAGGGAGGTTCATGAATTTACTCCTTATTTAAATATGGGTATCTAAAAGAAGGATTTGGCCTTACTACTCTGATACATACAGCATAAAAGCACTTTAAAATTTGTATTTCTTGCTAAATAGCATAAAATTACATCCTTTCAGGTTAATTAAACCATTTCTCAATGCTGGTTGCTGTTGATGGAGTATTTAAATGTCAGATTCACAATAAGCACTTTTGCTTCCTAATGATAAATGGCTTCCTTTTAAATATCCCAGATATCACTTTCTGTGATATTTTCATACTTCCTTATTTATTACCCATACAAATAAAGTTCTAGTCCCTTGTTCTATTGCTGAGAGTTTTTTGTGCATTATTGTTTTGACGTTAATCAGAGTAGCACTCATGGAGATCTTTGATTCACTTCAGAAAAGCAAAGAACACTCTAAAAATGATAATACACTGTAGCTATTTCATTGTAATTGGAGACTGTCTGTGCTTCACAGAAATTACCAGGCAAGCATTCCTGAAAATGTCAGAATTTTCAAGTTTGTTCTATTTAAAATGGGGGAACAAGAGCATGAGGGGATGGATAGAAAATTTGAGGGCTGTGTGATTCAAACTTGAAATGCAGTTTGTAATAGTGAAAGATGATCACTCTGGGGCTGGAGAAATCATCTCCTAGGTCTTTTTCTAAATTACAGGATGCATAAACAAGTCTACTTATTCTACATGTGCTGTTACTTTAATAAAAGGCACCACTTTAGGAAATGAAAGGCTTTGGAATATTGCCAAATGTCTTAGCTCCATTTATTGTCTAAAGGTGGGGTTTTCTCCTTATCTACAGAGTTTGTGGGATGGGTGAATAATTTGCAGGAATCTGTTTAATACCAGACTGCAAAGTCTGTATTTATGTTCTTTCAGTGTTCATATTGCAAATACAGGCATGCTAAGATTTCCTGTTGGTGTTCTAGCTGTATCAGGATTTGGCAACTGGTCTGCTACTAATCTCACAATGTGCATTTGTGTCTATATCGAAACAGGTTGGCAAACTCTGTCAGGAAATATTGATCTTCAACTGCATGTATGAATGTGGAGGGGTTGGTGAGAGAGATGGGATAGAGAGCAGATACTGTAAACACAGAGTGTTGATGAATACTCAAGTAGTAAATAGAAATATCTTAGAAGTCATCCCTGACAGTACTAAAGGCAGCAATTTTATTTCATCTGTGGATAATAAACTTGCTTCACATTGCAATATAAGTGGTGTTTATGTTATATTAATATTTATTAGTACTTATTGATGTTAGGGTTTAGTTGTTCTCTTTTCCTCACATCACAGGAATTTTATAAAAATTCAAGTTAAATTGCTACACAATAAGCAATTAAAAGTGTTTGTGTGTGTGTGAGAGAGAAGAAAGTAATCTGTGTGTGGAGATATTCCTGTAGAGCATAGACCCTCCCTAACTAGGAATCTAGAGAGTTGTGTTCAAAGTGATGGAGTTCTGTTTGCACTAGTTAAAGTTTTGGCTCTTTGGATGCATATTTCAACCCAGAGGCACTGTTTTTGCTGTTCATATCAGAGTGTTTTGCATGGGTTTCCTGCCTTTTAATGGGGTGTTTGTATATCCCCTGCTTTGACTGTGGGCAGTGCCTCTTCAGGAGTGAGATTGTGCACCATGTTCAGTGGCCTTTGTGTGTGACATGTGAAGGATTGCCAGCTTGGAGGATAAAGTGAGTCAGAAAGTGCCTGATCCAAATTTAACCAAATTTGTTCATCTCTAAATTTAGAGAATAGCTGAATGGCAAGACAGATATATTTCAATTTCCATCAGTGACAAGGACAGAGTGTTGGCGGATGCCTGTTAACAGCTATAGCGTGTGTTTGTGGTACTCATATATGTGTGTATGGGTGGGAAAAGACTAGTTACTTTTACTTATCATGAGCCTGTTTCTTCTTTGACTGCTTTTACATCACTCCTGGGCTTGATGTTCCTTCCGTGCAAATAATTGTGCAGACGGTGTGCTGTGGTCTTGAGTCATGTTTTTGCCCTCTTGATAAGAAAGACTTGCATTGGACTTGGATTTTTATCGTTATGAAAACTGAAATACAGACCCTTTTAAAATAAGGCAGGCACCAGGCAAGGTAAGACAAACCAAAATTCTTTTTGTTGATCTTACAATCAGGCTTCAATACCAATTATTTCACAGAACGGTTTCAAGTTTATCCTCCAGCTGAGCATAACCCTGAGTTAACATGTATATAATTCACATGTCTTCAACAGGGTTAATAATATCCACGTATCAGTTTGTATTTATCTGCTTTTCTGTGCTGGGGTCTTAATCTTTTTGACTGTTTTAATTCTTTGGCCAGATATTGTCCTTGGAGACTTGACCAGTGAAAGCAAGAGCATGTCCCCAATGCTTCTGAGCATTAAATTTTGTTAATGGGTATGACTGTTTGTTTGGGGGGTTTTCTCCATGAGATCTTTATTACAGACCTCTGTTTAGCCTCTTTTTCTTGTTTTATTTTATTAGGATCCCAGTTCAGTGACTTGTGTCATCAAATTTGCACATGTAGTGATGGATTGTGATATTACAAACAATTTGATTGTCACATCCCTCACTGAATCAAACAATGAGACTGGCTGGGTTGGAGATATGTTCATGTTTATTTGCAGGATGACTGCAATGGCCGTGACTGAATAGGTGATACCAGAATGTGCATGACAGCTTTGATAGATTTAAGCAATGTTGTGTTTCCTGTAGTTTGCTGAACTGGCATTGATGATTTAAGGGTCTTACCTTAAATGTTTACTATTCTTCTGGGTGTGAAATAAACCCGCAAGTCAGCATTGTTTAATTCAATATAATATTAATTTTTCTTTGAATAATATCTTAGTACACTAAGATATTTTTTAAAGAAAGATATTGTAGCATAGTAGTAATAAAAATACTGTAGAAATTTGGCAGGGACATTACAGGGATACTGTGATTTTAGAAGAATATGTATGGTAGTTAGTCAGCATTTGCTCTAATGAAACACCACAACCCAATTTGCTGATTTCACATTTTCTTTAGAGTGAAGCATTATTATATTCATTTTCCCTCACACTTGTCTTTTCAAAATACAAGCCAATCATGTATATTCTGTCGACATGGGTAATTTTTAACCTTTCCTGTAATATGGGAAATTAGATACTGCATATGTTATTATTGCTAGAAAAGACAGCCCAACCTCCCTAGTAAGTATGAGAAGATAAAAAGCTTCAGGTTGCAGCTATATCTGTGTTCTTAAGTGGGTTTCCACCAGAGTAAGTGGCTTTGAACCATCACTATGATGGCTCAGAATTGTCAAGTCTTGAGGAATATGACTAAGTCTCATTCTTCTAGCCTGAATCCAGAAATTGGTTTTGAATTTGGAAGATATTACATAGAACCAGAATTAATTTATCTCTTGGTGTATCATGATGTGTTTACACTTCAGTAAATAAAGTTTATAAGTCTTAATAACAAAGTATTTCTCAGCAAGTTCTATGAGCATTGTCAAATGTGTGAGTTTGGAATATCTTCACTGAAGTCAGGTCTAGAGAAGCTTTATTTGTACCAGCAGAATTAATCTACAAGATCACTAGCACGTCTTCTACTATTTTCCTAATAACAATACAATAGGCTTGGCAAGCTATTAGTGGTTTTTGTTGTTGTTATTATTACTATTGCATTTTCTTTGAAAAGAGATGTTTAATAAAAAGAAGAACCCACTAGCTTTTTGATGTGTTCATCCTAATTTTTACATTTTCTCAATTTGCAGTATAAGAGCGTAGAGTGTACAGAACTTTCATATCTGCATGCAGAAGATAACTGAGTAGCTTCCCTTACCAACTTTTTATTCAGCTTTTGCAACTAATGGCATGGTATAAATAACACTGTTTGGGTAAGAGTCACTCAGTCTAAAAAAGTATTAGACATTTCATGCTGTAAGAGTTCTCTTTGTAGCTTCCTGGCAATTATTTTGGATTTAGGATATCTTTTTAAGAAAGATGGAATGAAACTTTTTGCAAGGTCATATAGACATATAGGTCATATAGACTAGACAAGAAAGAACAGCTTCAAACTGACAGAGGGGAGAGTTGGATGGGATATTGGAAAGAAATTCTTCCCTGTGAGGGTGGTGAGGCACTGGCCTATGTTGCCTAGAGAAGATGTGGATGCCCTGAAGTGTCCAAGGCCAG